>VWPU01003920.1:0-10059 GCA_013398955.1 Callaeas wilsoni
GGGGGGGCGCCGAGGCCTGCGCGCCCCGCGCCGCCGCCTCTCCGCGGCCTCTCCCGCCCTCCTCCCGCGGGGTCCCGCCGGGAGCGGCGGCGGCCCGGGGCGTGCCGAGGGCAGTGCTCCCCGGCAGCGAGCTGTGCAGCCAGAGCCTCGCTGCCGGGAGGTGAGAGCAGGGAGGGAGGAGGAGGCAGATTGGTCGCAACGTTTCCCCCTCTGGGTTGGTTTGTTGGGTTTTTTTTTCAATTGTTGGTGATTCCGATGGCTGAAGAGGGAAGTTCAAGGTCTTCATTTTGTATTTTTTTCCCTCCAGGCCTTCAAAACAGAGTTTTTAGAAACAGCTTGCCTTCCCTTCAGTTTTCCTGCCCCAGAGCCTCTCTACCTCCCTGTTCTCACCTACCTGACTCAGTCTGTGCTAGCTGTTCATTGCCATCAGTGGTAGATGTTTAACCATCACACGTTTTTCTTTGGGATGCAGCAGTTCAAGTGGTGTACAAGTTTGCATTTCTTTGTAAGGGCTGCGATTAACACATATTAGCTGTTTGAGAGTTTCATACAGTGAGATTGCTGTACTGTACCCATCAGTAGTTCAGTTTAGCTACATGCCCTGTGGTATTACACATCCTGGAGGCTTTATGGTTTGCTTTTAAGAAACAGTTGTTCCATCATGCTGGCATAGCATTGCTTTGGTGGTATACTCATGAAAGAGGTACACATGTGAAAGAATCATGTACAAAATGATCTGGCATGGCACTTGGGAGAAAAGAATACACTTCTAGCTCTGCTGCTCAGCTCCACAGTATCCATTCTCCACTTGACTCTCAGTAATCCTGGGTACCTTCCCTTACAAAGCTCTGAAACTTGGTTAAAAAGCAGCACATAAGTGTCTTTTCAGACCAAAGAAACTTCATTAAAGTTGTTACTTGTCAGTCGTCACACATTAGTTCAGCTGTTTACTGATAATACTTACTCTGTGGAAACTAAAGATTCAAAATACATTCCTGTTATATGTGGGCTGACTGTTGTTATTGAAAATATTTTTAAGAATTTGAAGTTCATGAAATATTCAGTCCTAGATCCCATCTCTCTCTAAATCATCATCCACTGTTATATTTGCAACTCAGAGGTTGAAATACTGTAAGGTCTAAAGCCGGGCAATAAGAAAATTACATTGTCGGTGATAGTGATTTCTATTTTTGAAACAAGTCCTTTTTTTCTTTTTGTTAGTGTAGTAACTGTAATTGTGAGTTAACACAATTGTGATTACCAGTTGTCAGACTTTTTTTTTCTTTTTAACTGACACACGTGGCCCATGTTTGGCCTAAATGCTGTACCTGTAAGAGTCATATGGATGTATATAAATAGTAGCGATTGCTGAAGTTCTTAAAGTTAATACTGTGTTGAAATAAGTTCAGACTGTCAGGTAAACAAACAGAGCCTATTCCAAATAAACTGGCGAATTTCAAAACTTTTTTTTGTATATTTTCTTACTTGAAATTGGCAGCTTTGCTATTGAACGAACAACTGGAGCTGTAAACCTACATGGGCTGTAAACCTACATGGTGAATTTCAGTGCATAGCAAAGTATGAGGTGTAAGATGTGAAAGTGCATACTGGAAAGATGGTGCAATTCCTCCCCCCCCCGATTTTATGATGGCTTCATAATTTAGGTACTGCAGATATGGTGAACTCCTGTGAAAACTGAACATTTGAAAAGATATTAATGGCATCCTTTTGTCAGTGAGATGAAAACAAGAGGCTGTTCTCCAGCTTTTTGGATGGGAATGTGACTAAGTAAGGCTTGTACTGTTAGCTTTGTTCAACAGTTAATTAAACTGATGAGATTCTTGCATGTTTTGCTTCATTTCACCTCATAAATCTGAGAAAAGCCAGAAACTTGATGTTTACAAACAGTTTTTCTGTTTAAGCTGCAACATTAGCAAAGCTCACTTGCCACACAAAATTGGTTCAGAGGTTTTCTGAAAGTACTTTGCCACCTGTGAGAAGGGCACTTACCTTTGAGAAAGGTAAGCGAAAACATTCCTCTCACATTTCTCCTTCTTTACATAACCATGCTGGTTTTACTTGAACATTGTGCTTTTCTCTTTTGTTTGCACTTGAATCTTTTAGACTTTGTTGCCTTGTACTGATGTGCAAGAAAAATGTGATTTGGTGGAAATGTGTTATACATTCTCTGGCTGCCTATGATTTATGCTAATGTAGAGATGATCTTTGCTGTCTCCAGGTTGTTGTTGCTATTACAACTTCATTTGTCACTGGGGAAGGGCTGTGCAAAGAACTGGTTTACACTTTGCCCTGCAAGGAATTCTGTTGATGAAGTCTTAGAAAGTTTACTTTGCGCTCCGTTCTTAGGAGTTTTATCTTAAACTGTTAGGTATGCTGCTGTAATTGACAACAGCTGTTGCTGAGAATTGTAGAGGATAGACAGTTTCTAAGATAATCAGTTCCTAGTCCATTGGAGGCTTTGTTGATTAGCACGTGTAAGAGCATTTTGGATCAGGAGCCAGTGATGTCTGCTGAGTGCAAATGTGGTATGTTATCTAAACTGTTTGACTTAGGCTCTACACTGCTCTGAAGCAAATAAGCTGTAGGGTTTGTGTGCTTTTTCTTCTGGCCCAGGAAAGGGCCCAAAACACACATCTATAAAAACACACATCTTTGGATGAGCTGTGCTTTCAGAGGAGGAGGAGGAGGACTGTTAAACATGATAGAAGGAGTTGCTTGACTGTGTTTGGTTGTTACATTAGTGAGGCTTGAACTCTGGTTTTGACCTCCAAAAAGCATAGCTGGTACCATTTCCAGTTTTTAGGAAGGTTGTTACTGTGGTCTGTGTTTTACTTACGAATGTTTTTATCACTTACCCAAGTGACATTATTTTTCTGATATTGCAAATTCTGTGATCAACTACTTTCACAAAAAGGACTTGAAAATGATGTAGTTTGAGGTCCCCCATTATAATGTAGTAATTCCTGCTCTTTTTAATGACACTGAATAGAAAAAAGCGTGGTTTCTCTGAATTTTATGTGAATCCATGTGTGACAGTCCTTGAGGAGAAACAGTTGACCATATTTGTACTGTGACAGCAAGAGCCAAGCTGGAGCAGTTAGTCAAACTACATCTGGACCTTGGTTAGCATTTATTTTGGATAAAAGTTGATGAGTTACCAAACAGAATAGAAATGGGTGTTCTGCCTCTGTTAATGTTAGATGTAGATTTCCCAAAAGCACAGACCCTTAACATGACCTGAAGTCCCTTTGGAAATGGTTTGAAAATACTAGGAAGAATCAGGCATCATTGATACTGAATTGAATGTAACAGAAATGAGACAGTACCTATTTAAAAACCCCCAACATTATCCTTCTGTACTATTTAATTTGGAGGGCTTTTTGGTCTGTTAATGGGCTGGCAAATTGTTATTTTAGATTTATTAAAGACCATTACTACCATGCTACTAATTAATCTAGTTGTGTATGTGAAAAGTTCATGTGCTTTCTGAGGTTGACTTGCATTAAGTACTGCATCTGTCTTAATACATGAACATTTCACCTTAAATGTATTACAGCATCAGTTTTTGTCTCAATGGGTTTGATTTCTGAACTTCTGGTTGGCTAAGTCTTTTTTCTTTTTTTTTCTTTTTTTTTCTTTTTTTTTTTTAAGTGTGTCAGGATACTGAGAATCTACCATTTACTTTTCTGGATGACTTGTTTCAGTGATTCATCTTTGCCACTATTTAAAAATAAGGCATGCAATTATTGTTTGAATACATTTGAATGCATCTGTCTTTCCTTAGTTCTTGTTATCTCATCTGAATTCTCTATCATATCAGACTGCCTTAAACTTGATTTGTCCCTTTGACACTGTGTTTTCACTCCTCTGCATGGTGGCAGTCCCTAGCATTTAAAGACACAGATTTTAAAATACATAGTTTTAAAAGAGCATCAGCAGATCAAAGATTTGTTGGGCTGACTACTCTAGGACTCTGAGATAAGTTTAACAAGTATGCTGATTTAAAATGTTTTTCTCACAATGTTTTTTAACATCTGATCTGGAACATCTGCTTAACAAATGAGTTGGAAGGAAAATCAATATAATGTGATACGATTATACCATTTTGAATCTTTCCAACTATAGAATGAAAGTATTTATTGACTATTTTTGATCTGTCCTTAAAATTTTTAACACTTGTGCCACCTCTGTCTAGTTATGGGCCTCTGTTTTTGTTGAGGTGGTGTTTGTTACTAAAACCCTTGGTGGTGTCATTGGTGGATGTTTTGTGTATATCACTCTCTACACTCTGCAACAATAGTTTATATTGATGGTGATACAGCCTCCCCGTTCTAAGTTATTGATCCTGCTTATTTTTTTAACTTTTTTTTTTTTTTTAAACATCAGGTTTTGAGAAACTAGGCTGAGCTGTAGCCAAAACTGTACAAAATTTATCCTTGTGTTAGCTGCACAATTGCCTGATCAAAGATAAAAGCCATTAGGGAAGTTTCTGTTCCTGTGTTTTTCTAAGCTTTTTCCTTCCCAATTAATTTTGTTCATAATACTTTTTAGCTTCTGCAAGTTTGAAAACTCAGGAATATGAGCATTGATGTACCTTGTATGTTTATATAAAAGTTAGTAATCTCTATCTGAGTAAGTAATTAGACCATGATCAGTAATTCTTAGGCTATGCCCAGTGTCTACTCCAGTGACTTACTCATTGTAGCTATTATAATGGAATATATGATGATTTCTCTGGTTATGGTGAGTGCTGTTAGAAAACTGTTGCTAATAATTTTTTAAAAACAGATGTCTTTACTGTTGGCAGCTTAAGATCCTGAGATATTAGGGTTCAGTATTAAAGACTTCAGTTTGACGTTTCTCTTTCAGTAGATTAAAAATAAGGCTTACAAAAAAAAATCTTGCTGTTCTCTAGTTTGAGCTGATGGTCTGTAACAGACCTCTACTATCACCACCTTCTGAGTGATCTGTTATATTTAACCCCTAGACCCATGTACAGTCAGGATCCTTTGGTTCTGAATTATCGGGTAATAAATATCTGAATGATGTTTCTTGAAACCTGGATTGTGCCTGCTTCATAATTAATGTTATTTTTATGTAGTCTCTGGGTTTTACACAAGTGGCCCTTTGGCCTTTTCTTTTTCTTTTTGGGACGAAATATAGTTGTGTGATGCACATGAAGAATAGATTTGAATTTAAGGAAGGGATGGAAATTTTTGAAAGTTTTAAAGAATACTTCTGGAACTGTAGAAGTAAATTTTTGGCATTTAGACTTCACTGTGATGTTAGTGTAAGAATTGTACCTGGTATCAGATGAATTGTCATCCAGGCCATTGTTTTGTGGCTTAGTGCCCAACAGCAGATATCTTAAATTAAGTTACAAAAAACTTCCCAATTGTGGATTAACTGCCCTACTGTGGAGCTCCTCAAATTCTTGTCAGTTTATAAAGGTTTACAATGCTGATCCTGAGTTTTGTTAGCCATAATAATTTTTTGTTGATAGTTAATTTTATATAGGTGGATGTTTTCATTATCCATGGTAATACGTAATTATTTTACAAATTTTACAATGCTGTGTTTATAATCTACCTTCTCAGTGTCATGCTCAGCACTCTTTCCTCAACTGTTAAAGAGTAGCTTAATGCTCAGTCATTACTTGAGCAACACTGATAATAATTTCTTATTTGCTATGCTTTAGATGTGTCAACAAGGAGTTTGATTTGCCAGCATGCTGGCCGTTTAGTTAAGTTTTTTAACTTCATTTATTTTATGTGGTGTTGATGAAGGTGGTTGTATTCTGGGTCCTGATATTTTCCATTAGCAATGGTGGATGTGAACAGTGGCTCCTGCATCCAGTATTATGTGGATAAGCACACTCTTTCCTCAACCTTTTCTTTTTCCTACCTGTCATTGTTCACAGTAATGCAACTTTATATCTGGCGAAAGATCTGCCAGATCTTCAGATTGAAGTCTGAAAAGCTGCAGTGTTGAAAACTGTAGTTGTATTTTCTGATCTTCCCCAACAGATTCTCTTTCAAAATTAATATTATTCTCTTAGAGAGTTACTAGGGTTTTTTATCACCTCTGCTTTAAAAGTTTTTGTCAGTGTTCCCAGTGACCTTTCCCATGTAAGTTGGACCTCCTTTAAAACCAGAGACTTTCAAGCCTCGAGTGTTATGTTTCGTGTTTATTTCATTATCATGCTTATATCAGCATGCTTGCTTGCAATATAAAACTGAATAAGAGGATCCAGTGTCAAGTCGATACTTTGATTTCTTGTACCTTGGTATTAACTAAACTTTATCTGGATTATTCATGATTAATGTTTAGTAGTTTTGTAGAGCCTTTCATCTATAAAAGAAAATAGCATTAATAATTTTCAGTGAGAGGAAAGTGACTTACTCAAGGCCAAACAACCGCTCAAAGGGAAAGATTCAGTAAACCCAGATTTTATACTATCTCATCACTGCTAATACAGGAATGCATTGTAAAATATTGAATAAATCTTAAAATTTAAATGCATTGATTAAATGGGAAAAATGAAAAGTAATTGAAACATGTTAAATAGTAAGCAATGTAAAAATGTAATTAGTAGAGTGAAAGAGTAGACATAATAGAGAACCTGCTGTATCTGCTCTGAGCAAGATATAACTCTGACCTGAGCAAGTTCAGAGGAGGACCATGAAGATGACCCAGAGAGCTGGAGCACCACTCCTGTGAACACAGACTGAGAGAGTTGGGGCTTTTGAGCCTGGAGAGGAGAACATACCAGGGAGGCCTTAGAGCAGCTTTCCAGGACCCAAAGGGGGCCTACAAGAAAGCTGGAGAGGGATTTTTTTACAAGGGAATGCAGTGAGTGGGACAAGGGGTGATGGCTTCAGACTGCAATAGGGTAGCTTTAGATTAGGTATTAGAAAGAAATTCTCTACTCTGAGGGTGGTAAGGCACTGGAGCAGGTTGCCTAGAGAAGTTGTGCATGTTCCTTTCATAGATGTGTTCCACATCAGGCTGGATGGGGCCGTGAGCAGCCAGGTCTGGTGAAAGGTGTCCATGCTCAGGGCAGGAGGAGTTGGAACTACATGATCTTTAGGATCCTTTCCAATCCAAACCAGTTCTGGATTTCTGTGATGAAAGGAGAATAGTACCAATGCTTATGGGACAAATGGAAGTAAACATTTAGTATACTTAATGTATGTATGATTATGATATATGTATGAATATGATAAGTTATTTGAAGACTGTGCTGGGAATGATAAAGGCATTATTAATTTCTTTAGTGAGACAAGTGCTTCTCTGCTGATACTCATGTTTGTTTTGTATGTCTTGCTTCCTATAAAACTTACCTATGCTTTCAGAACTGTGACTTGGGCACCTTCAGAATATACAGCCTGTTACTTTTGTTGGCACCACATACTTAAAAAAAAAATGTGGGAGCCTTGCTTGTTTTTCAGTTATTCATGAGTCAGTAGCATAGTGTTTCTCCTCCTTTGGGCCTGACTTATTTTGAATTCACATCACTTACACTAAGGCCTAGGATGCTAATAAATATACACATTTTGGGGAGAAGTTAATAAATTCAAGTGTGTAACTGGGCAATTCTTATATATAACTATATAGTTTGGTTTGTTTTTTTCAGACTAAACCTGGTGCTGCTTGTGACAATACCTTTTAAAGTTATACCCCATAGCCTTTATGTACAATGTGTTGAGCTGTCTAAGCTAATGGGACAAAGATTTGAGCTCCTTTGATTTTCACTGTAGATTCACATTTGTACGTAAAACTTACACTGGTTGTTCCTGTCAGTTTTACTGCTTCATGAAAATATGTAGCGGATAATGTTGAAGATTTTCTTTTATTTTCAAGTATGCAGAAATCTGGATACCTGTAAATTTAATTTTTGTGGCTGGGTGAAAGAACAATGAGTGAATGCAAGTAGAGAAAAGTGCAACAGGCAGGAAGTTGCTGACTTCCTGTAATAAGATGAAATTCATGTCCTAGTCAGTGGAAAGGTTTCTTACAAACAGGAGTGGTGTATCTTCATTGTGCATAAAACACACTTAAAGCATTCAGTCAGAAGTTGGTGCCTTGAGAAATAAAACCAAAGGATAAAAAAAATATCATTTTAGTTGAAATGTGCGCATTACAGTTAGGACTTGTTGAATTTTTTTTCAAGTGTTACTTTTCAAAGGTAGCAGCCAGTTAGAATTAAATGAGGACATTTTATGAATGGGGGTAAATTTCACCCTTTTTTTGTGAATTTACTTCACAATTTTCTGAAGAACACATCATCGTGAAATGCCCTTTCAAATTTTATGTTGGTACTTGGTGTATTACTTTAAGTAAATTTGTTTCAGGGAATTCTCTTTTCAAACTAAAAATTCATTCCTATATAGATTTGTGAAAAAACCTGTAAGGCAGTATAAATACTGTACACTTGGTCCCTTTCTCACAAGATTACTTTCTGTAGGTCAGGGTCAGTTTTGCCTAGTAGAAGGTTATTTTGATTTTTGGATTTGTGCTGTAGTCCCAACTCTTATTTATTATACTTCCCATGAGTCTTGATTTGCAGATTGCTTGATTTAGGTGCAAGATGACAGTTGAGGCTCCACTGCAAGTCAGGGAATTGGAAAGAGATTTAAGGGATAGATGGAATGAGATATGTATAAGACAGGATATGCTTGTTGCATTTTCAGATAATTGCCAGCTGCTTGTGGACCCTTTCATACTACCCGTTTTTCAGAAACTTATATATCTTGCTGATTGCATTTGGTTCCCACCTTTGACCACTGAAGCTGATGGCTGATTTGACACACCTTCAAGATAGTGTCAAACTTTAGTTTGCGGAGATGGAAAAGCTGCCCAGTCTTTTCTCTCTTGTAACTTTTATCTTGAGCCTTAAGTACATTCTTTGGGGTGAAATGTGGGCAATTAAGTATCTGAGAAGAAATGAAAACACATATTGGAGAGATACAAATTAATGTTAATTCTTAATAACTATAGATGATGATGATGATGGTGATGTCAGACATCTATTTGGTGCAGTCATGCTGTCTTTACCCACAAATTCAGAATCAATTTATCACAAGATTCAGTCCTTACAAAAGTGAGTGGGGAGGAGCAAAGGACAGTAGCAGCTACTGTCACTGGACATAGAGCTCCACTTTGACATTTTGCACAACTGGGATGGATTGAGGTACACATACAGAATGAGCAAGTGGCACTGTCAGCTGTTGCAAATCCTGCTGAGATGCTATGTTACTTTAATAGCACTCCTGTGCACTCTGAAGCCTCAGTGATTGGAGAACATCCTAACTTGTTTTTCATTGTGTTAAATATTTTTGTTCCGGTCTTCAGCGATTTTTAGATAAACTGTCAAAATCCTTGTATATTAGATGAAAAATGTGTAGTTCTACCTATAAGTCAATATTCAAGTATTCAAACTGACATATGCCAGGAATTAGAGTGTTAGAACTGTTGCTGTTTCATTGCTGTTGGGGGAGACTAGATTTTTACATTAATTTACAGTAATAGTGTATGATCAGTCATGGTTATAATTTCCACTGTGAGTAATTTTATCTGAGAAGAGGGCAAATGTGGGCTGAGTGAACATCATTTTACTACTCATAACAGCTTACCCAGATTGGGATAAAAGTGTGTTGTTAGACTCATGTTATAATTTTTGAATGTTGACTGGAGTGCTTAGTCTTGTAGAGCTGCTGTTAATTATCATTTAGTCCCTAAGCATTTAGTCCCTTCTAATACAAAAAGTCTTTTGCCAGTGTTTTGAATTAGCTTTCAGTGATACTTGGGGTAATCTTCCATTTTCTGTTATGCTCAAAAGCTTCACTCATGCTGTCTTCTTCCAAAAGTAATGGATTGGCCTAGGTCAAGCCACATGAGCTTGAGAAAGAACAATGCATGGATAGAAAGTGGATGACAAGGACTTAAACCAGTGGGTTTAAGAGGAAAACCTTAAGTATAACGCTTATTAACAGGCATTGAATAGTCTAATAGTCTTCTTCTTTTTTTTTTTTTTTA
>VWPU01003920.1:10075-102575 GCA_013398955.1 Callaeas wilsoni
TTTTTTTTTTTTTTTAAGCAAAGAGCATTTATCTTGGATCCCTCTCTCCTGTTGCAGTTTTACTTTGCCCTAATGCTTGCAGCTATGGACTTCCCTGAGCATGAAAGAAAATAGCATTCTTTTAAGATTCCACCTTCTGGAAACATGGAATGGTATCAAACCCAACAACACAGAAAGTGTGTCTTGAACTGGCCATTACTGTTTCTTGTTTTGTTTTTTCACAGAGTATGTCTCAACATTTGTTTGCCTGGTTTTTGTGCATGTCAAGCTCCCCTGCTTCTGTGTTTTTATGTCGTAAGGAGATCCAGCTGCAACAGAAATAATTGTAGGGTGGTGTTGTGGTTTAACCACAGCAGGCAGCTAAGCACCACACAACTGCTCACTAGAAAAGAAATGTGGGCAAGGAAGAACAAATACACTATGAGTAAAAATACAGCATTAGGTATTGAAGTCAATTGTATTGGCTCACTGCATTTGTAGTAGTAGTGGAAGACAGCCTTCTACAAGGGTTTTTACTCATGTTGTCTTCCATTATTGTATGCAGTGATAAAGATGCAAACAAGAAGAATAATATAAAATTGCTGATGAGAGGCTTTATCATTCAAGAGGACTGTCTTTACAGTAATTGAAAACTTTGGCAACCAGTGAGATGAGCATTTTAGAAACTATACACTGCATGGATTGACTGGAAGGCAAGTTGAATCTCATGAGTAAGTGGGGTAAATGAGAATTCTTGATGTGTAGGCAGGTTGACTCTTATATGTACAGGTCTTATGCAAAACAACAAGAATAACGACAGAGTTTCGGACAAGATCTGAATATACTGGAAGATGAAGAGGAGCTGATGTAGATCTCATTTTGAACCCGAGTGGTAAAAATGATGACAAAGATGTATTTGATACTGAGAGGGAAAAGTGGTCAAGGATTTCTCATTTTTCTCAAACATTGAATTTACTTTAGAAAGAAATATATCTGTAGCAGTACGTTACATTAAGCTGACACTCCTTCTGATGTGCTCAGTATACCATTTATACTTTTTCATCTAAAAAAAAAAAATACTCAGGTTGCCAGCAAGTCTCCAAGTTGCTAATATGGTATTTCAGCTAATGCTTCTTACTCGCCCTGACCAGACAACTCTCAAAATTATTATTTAGGTTAACTTCAGAGTAAGTGAAGGTTGAGTAGCAGTTTCATTTTTTCAGTATGAAGGAATTTATCTTTCAAAGTCCTGAGTTGCATTTTGCAATGATTTCATCATTGCAATGTATCCTGAACTGACAGCAATAAATTAACTGACATTTCACTTGAGACTAATTCCTGTCTACAGTTAAGAATTTTGCTTGGTGAGATGTTATGGCCATGCCAATTTTATTCTTGTTCATTTTGCTTAGTTTTGAAGGAACTGAAACAAGTGTCAATTCCAGAATTTTGTTGTAGTAGCTAGTAATGGGTTTGTCGTAATTCATTGCTGTGTCTGTTTATAGCATCCACTGGATACTGTTACTTTCCATGTAGTCCCTCTTGATATACTAACCTCTTTCCGGTAACTTGAGATACATTTCTGTAGTTTCACTAACTTAACAGAGTGTTTCAAAGTATTTTTACTTTCTTGTGACATTCGCCTTTATCTGAGGCTGAGGCCTCAGAAACTGTCAATTCCTTTCAAAGTCTCTGCCACTGTTGTGTTATAGTGACTTGAAGTCACAGGTAAAAGATGACAGTGAAATGAAAATAAAATGCAAGTAGACTTTATAATTGCCGTACAGGTAAACAAATGAAAAAAAATCGGAGTGGTATCTGTCATCTTGCATGAGTGAGAGGAGGTTTCTCTTCCACGCTGGACATTTGCTTTTGTATCTTCCTTTCAGAGCTCTGTCTGTGCCATCCATCTTCAGTGTTTCTGAAGTGGGCTGTCTTAGAGCAAGAGCTCAAAGTTCAACACACTGCTGTAACCTCTGTTGTCTGTGACAGCTGGTCACAGATCATCTGACTGCCCCGAACCCTGCTAGGCATTACTGCATCCATGGGCATTTATAAATTACAACAGTCCTTGAAAGACTAATTATTTTATTAATACTGTGATAAAAGAAACTAAACAAATAAGCCTGCAAACTCTCTGTGTCCTAAGCTAACTTGGTTTCTTGAGGAGAATTGCTTTGTGACCTCCTAAATTGAAAAGGTGTGACATTGAGTTGAGTTAGCTGCCCCTTGTTAGTGATGCAGCTGCATCTTAATGGTGGAATGGCTCTAGGTCTAGAGGGAGTGAAAATGATGAGGCAAGATTAAAGCTGAATTTTTGTTTCTCTCTGCCCATTTGAACCTTAATTTGAAATACCCTTCTGCAGAAATAGGACAGACAAGTTGTTGGTACACATGAGAGGCTCCTCAGTGTCTGCCCAGCTGCACACATTGTGATCCCACCAAATGACATTTGGCAGGAAATCTTAAAGGAAATGTCTGTCACCAAGTATAAGCAAATAAACCCCAGTACTGTACTAGATTGGAATAGATACATCTGAATTTAGTCCCAGTCTATTGACTATGCCTAATGGAAGTCTTAGACTTAACATGGCTTAAAACCTTCACTTTGTTCAGTTGGATGTCCTCTGATTGTCTTCTGCCTCAAAACTGAATTCCCTTTTTGCTTTGATTTTTTCATTATACACCTGATCATCACGCTTTTTAATGTTCCGTAAGGCTGGTATAAGGCCAATTTGTAATGTGTTACTAAGAAAAGCTTTTTTCATTCATTAATTGAAATAGTCATACATGTTCTTATGCATATTTGACCACTCAGCTGTGGTGGATCTTATGTCAGTCAATCTGTCTTGCTCATGACAGTTCACGAAATGTGTTTCAAGTGCCCCCTGTTCTCTTAATTCTCTAGAGAACTTAAAAAAAAAAGAAGTCATTTATTTTTTCATTTACATCTCTTTCGTAAATCCATAGTAGGTGCTGGGAGATTTTCAATATTTAGTCAGTGTAAGAGGTTCTGTGCATACATATAAGCATTTTAGAATTCTATATCAGATATGTAAACCTTATCTATATGCATACTATTATAAGCAAATTATCTCTTTGCTTTCGATGAATCTTGATCTTAAGAAGGTGTCTGGAGTGTTCAGGCCAGAAAACTGCTGCCATTCCTAAACAGCACTGAAATGTACATACATGTGAAAAAAAGCCAAGAATGACTGTTCTATTCGCCACATGGACTTGCTTTCCCTATGCTGGTACTACTGCCATAGATCATCAGAAATTTCCTTCAGTCCTTTAATTGGACTGCATTTATTATCAGGGGAAGGTTCTTCAACCAGCAGGCAGATGGGCACTGGAACAGGCTCCCCCAGGGAAATGGTCACAGCACCAAGCCTGACAGAGTTCAAGAAGTGTTTGGACAGCACCATGGTGTGTCTTGTGACGTGTCCTGTGCAGGGCCAGGAGTTGGATTCAGTGATCCATGTGGGTCCCTTCCAGCTCAGCTATTCTGTGGTTCTGTGATTCTAAACTAAAGTCTGCTTCTTAGGCATTGCTAACCTCAGTGACTGATTTGTGGATAAAGATGATGTTATGGCAGCTGATTCTGTATTACAGCTAATGAAATGGTTCATTCTTAGATTTGAACTGTCAGAGCACAACAAAGTTTTGAAATTCCCAGAAGTAAAAGTAAATTAGACGTGCATTTACTAAGAACTTTCTATCTTAGTTTTAGTTCTACATCTTACTCGCGTGATCAGGTTTACAGTCAGTGAATTGGGAATTTTTATTCAAAGAATCTCAAGTTCAGCATGTGGAATAAAGGAGGATGAGTGAATAACTAGGGCTTTGAATGGTTACCGACTAATAATTAAACACACAGCTATCTTGGTAATTCTTGAATGATGTAAGCTTCACATCATCTTATCATGTGACTAGTAGATAGAGATGCAGCAGATTTATTTTTTCTTTTTAAGACATGTGAAATTTGTATTCCAAGTGTAACTCTTTTGATCCTGAAGATAAACCCTCATAATAAAAAATGTTAACTTCACATTACATTTTCTAAGTTGATGTATTTTACGTTAGTAAAAGTACAGAAGATTGGTAAATACAAGATAAAAAATTTATATGGGCGTTATTCCTGCTGTTTATGGTTGACTTGGCTTTGTGTTTAGAACTGATCTCATTAGGTAACCTATTTTATTTTTATAGTATGTATTGTTTGCATTGTGTGTGTAAATTTAAGGTTAAAAAGTGTACATTTAAGGCATTCGTCTTGAATGCCATCACATGGCATGTATAGGGCAACCACATGATTGGACCCAGCTAGCATGGATTTATGAAAAGGCAAGTCCTGTCTCACGAGCCTGATCTCTGTTTATGACAAGGTGGATGAGGGAAAGGCTGTGGATGTTGTCTACCTAGACTTTAGGCCTTTGCCATTGTTTCCCACAGCATTCTCCTGGAGAAACTGGCTGCTTGTGGCTTGGACAAGCAGATGCTTCACTGGGTAAAAACGGGCTGGCTGGCCAGGCCCAGGGAGTGGTGGTGAATGGTGTTACATCCAGCTGGTGACAGATCACAGTGGTGTCCCCAGAGCTCAGTACTGAGACAAGCCTTGTTTAATACCTTTATCAAGGGTATGAATGAGGGGATGGAGTGCACCCTCAGTAAGTTTGCAGCGGACACCAAGTTGGGTAGGAGTGTTGATCTGCTGGAGGGTAGGAAGCCTCTACAGAAGGATCTGAACAGGCTGAGTCGATGGGCTGAGGCCAGCAGTCTGGAGTTCAACAAGGCCAAGTGCCAGGTCCTGCCCTTGAGTCACATCAACCGCAGGCAGTGCTACAGGCTGGGGCAGAGTGGCTGGAAAGCTTCCTGGAGGAAAAGGACCTGGGAGTGCTGGTTGACAGCAGCTGAACATGAGCCACGAGTGAGCCCAGGTGGCCAAAAAGGCCATTGGCATCCTGGCCTGTATCAGCAACAGTGTGGCTGGCAGGACCAGGGCAGTGATTGTTCCCCTGTACTGGGCACTGCTGAGGCAACACCTCAAATCCGGTGTACAAGAAACACTTTGAGCTCTGGAGTAAGTCCAGAGAAGGACAGTGAAGCTGGTGAAGGGTCTGGAGTGCATGAGGACTGGCCGAGGGAGCCGGGGTTGTTTAGCCTCTAGAAAAGGAGGCTCAGGGGAGACCTTATTGCTTTCTACAATTACCTGAAAAGAGGTCACGTGCAGGTGGGGGTTATTCTCTTCTCCAGGTAACAAGTGACAGGACAAGAGGAGACATCCTCAAGTTGTGCTGGGGAAAGTTTAGATTTGATATTAGGAAAAATGTCTTCACCAAAAGATTTGTCAAACATTGAAATAGGCTGCCCAGGGAAATGGTTGGGTCACCATCCCTGGAGGTATGTAAAAGATGTGTGGATGTGGCACCTGGGGACATGGTAGGCTTGGCAGTGTTAATGGTTGGATTTGATGATCTTGAAGGTCTTTTCCAACCTATACAATTCTATTCTGTTAAAATGAAATGGATGTTTGTAATGGCAAGCATTCTGGATAGGTAGCCTATGCCATCTTTTTCTGGCAAGCATATGATGTCATGAAATTATTTTACTATAAAGTATTGTGTAACATGCTGTACATTACTGAAAACAGCTTTACTGGTGGTATAGAGAATTACTTCAGTGAATTATTTCTAAAACCTTTTTCACTTCTTCACAGCATATATTCTTTTCTGTTTCTATCATTTTAGAGGAATTCTGTTGTCTTGCTCTGTTGTTCTGAAGGCATTTGTCTCTGTTACCAAAATTAATTGATCTGACAGGGGTCAGAGGAAGTATCTGTTGGTTGCCTGCACGGTTTTGCTGCATGCCAAGCCATACACTTGTTATCATTATGAATTCTTACGTAAAATGGATAATAAAGTGCTGGTACGGCTAAGTGAAGTAATTCATTACTTTCCAGATGCCTACTAAGCACTTACTTCCTGAAGTCAAATATTGGGGTCCTGAGCTTCTGGATGCTTAAGATTTGTTCCAGGGAGACAAAGTTGATTTGAACTTGGAAGTGTTGAGTGACTTCACTGTTGATGTCAGTGATGGAAAGACCTGCAGCTAAACAAACTTGAATTGACCAATATAGTTATAATCAAGATAAATTTACCGGCGGTGAGAGGTGGGAAGAAGAAATTGTGCAGCAATCGGTTAAATTAAACTGTTATCTGTCCAGTGTTTCTGGCTCTGATTCTAGTCATTAACTTAATTTCTGCTGTTACTCCTCTGTGGGGGTTATGACATCTGCAGTATGTAAAAATTAGTTTCCTTTGTATGGGTTAAAATTTTACTTCAAATAAATTTCTGTCTAAAATTAGAAGGAAACTTGATGAATTGATGAATCTGATTTTTAATGAGTAGCAGCAGAAATCTTATAAATATGCTGGAACATACATTGAGAGGGATTTAGTGAATGTAGACTTTTTAAAAAAGGAATGGGAAGACTTATGTAAGATGTAGGTGGTCATACTGAGAATCAGGAGTTCAGGAAGCATAACTAAGAATCACTTCTGAACCGTAAACATGGTATTTTAAATTACCTTGATTTAAATTAAAAGTGTAAAATTGTGTCTTAAGCCTGTTAGTCTTTAAATGGGATGAATTTTTGATTCTGATCTATGTCAGTGAAGTGTTTTGTCTTGAAGTCTTGTGGGTAGCACTCCAATTTCCATGTGACTAATAAAATACAGATACTGTGGAGGTTCGTCAGTGAACAAATATGAATTATTGTCCAGATTTAGATAGTGAAAGCAAAGAAAACATGGGTTAAAAGCTGGTTAAAAATTTGAGAGCATCTATTATTAAGAAGTATTGGTACTGGAATTTATGTGAGCGAAGAAAAAATAAGATTAGTCAGGAAAACCAGACCTGTGGTTGCTTATGGTCCTGGGTCATACACATTTGCCTTGCTAATGCTTTTTTAGTGTCTTAAAAACTTAGAGAGCTCATGACATCAAAAAATTCATTGTGTGTAAAAAACAAAAACATTCCTTATTGTTGGCTTCAGTGTTATGTTTGGCTTTGAAGAAACTGACTTGTTTTACAGTTTCAGTCAAAGATCAACGCAATCATTTGAGCCTTGACTTTCTCTTCCAGGAGTCTGACAGAGCTGGCGGCATTTTCGTCTGTCAGGCTTTTGTTGTTTAAAATCAACTCTTTGACTCACTGACACTGTAATGAGGAGTAAACAAGCCCTATTTCTTTGCGACAATTTGTAGTATGTTTTTAGTGGATTCTGAATTTAGCAGTGCTGGTTTAACAGTTGTTAAATCATGTAGCTGTAGTAAACTTCTTTACTAGTGGTAATAATTGAGTTGAGGAAATTAGTCTCACAGCCCCCTGTGGAGGGGTTTGTCTTTGGTCCTGATAGAGTCAACTTTGGCCCTCCACTGCTGCCTGTCTGCTTGCTGCAGAATACCATCTTCCCAGTTCTCCTCTTGCATTTAACCACTACTTTGTGGTAACAGGATTTCAAGTGTCCTGCTTGGCCTTTTGTCCCAGTGATAAATGTGTTAGATAATTGCAGGACCACATGTGCTTCCGATCAACTACATGAATGAATGTTCCAATTTATGAGGCTTAAAAATATGTCTGTCTGAGAATAGCTATTCAGTTGTACTAGTACAATTTAGATGGTATGGTGTTGCTGAGAAGCAAAGGTTTAAATTTCATGTAATTTCTCTGATTAGAGAATGTAACAGTGATGTCCCTTAAAACCAAGTTAAGAGTCAATATTTACAAGTACTGATCCTATCTAGCAGGTATATATCTGGAATATCTTCTGTTATCTGATGTTAAAAAGAAGACAGGACAGCCTTCTGGATATCTGATGTTAAAGAGAAGACAGGACTTTGTGTCTTGCAGAACCTTCAATAAAAATAAATCTAAAGAGAGAAAATTATTTAATTCAAGATTCCATTGATTTTAATTTTTATTCTGTGTTATAACCAAATAAATGTTACTTTTTTTAACTTCTCGTTGGCTGGTTGCTATCTATTCACCATGCAGCTTATTCTTCATTGATGACATTTTCAGCAGACCTGAAAGTTATGAGAATTAGGTAGCAAGAGTTAAAGGAAAATTATGTTGGTATAATTAATTGGAATGTAGACTCTTGTATTCCACTTTCCATCTGGGATGAGCTGAAGCATTCTTGCCACGATTTTTCAGTACTTTTAAGCAGTCATTAATTAATATTAAAATCTGTCACCAACAAGTGAAATTGTATATTCAAAATACAGAACAGGTTACCTGCTTATTTGGAAAATAATGAAGTTACCCTTCACTGGGATTTTGTTGTAAAGTTTTAGATAAGGAAGTAATCTCTTTGGCATAAGGAAAAGAAAAAACCTCTTTCAGGAATCCCAAAGTTAATATATTGAAGTTGGTGTGAAATAAATTAACCATGTATCTTCCTTGATTCGAGGGTCTGTTAAGAATTCCATGCAGACATAAGTTTTTAACTCAGTGAACAAAAAGACAGGAAGGGAAAAAATCTCAGATAGTTTGAAAACATTAAGTCAAGGAAACTCTTGCATGAGGGAATGTTGCCATTGCCAACACTTAATTTTTTTGACTACTCCCTCAGCTGCTAGAGCAATTCCATCAGTCATGGGAGACCAGGTTCAATAAAGTCCTTTTTCACCACAGAATTGCCTTGTACCTGTTACTTCTAGATTGCTGCTGGACATTTTGGGTATGACATGCTTATAGTCTCTTGTCTAATAAGCTTTCCCCTTGTAGAAGTTAGAAATTCACGAAGACTAAAAATGGAATCCAGGGGACCTACTAATGGGTGAATATCGTAATTGTGAGAGAGAAGATTAACTTTCAGCATTTCCCTGACAATGTGCATTTTTATCTGAAGTGAGGCAGAGATAAGAGAGTGCAAATGGCTGCTCTCAATCAGAGAAGAGATTGACTTCTCCCCTTTATGTAAGTCCTCAAACCAAGTGCACCTTAGTACAGAGGGTACTACTTATTCTTGTCATGGAATGATAAGGTTCTTTTTGATTGCATACTGCCTTTATAGATTGAGTAAGAGGTATGGTCATCGCCAAACTGATCAAACTAACAGAAGGTGCAGCTCATACAGTTAATTTTCTGTTCCACTGTTAGTTGTAACTATAGGAGAGTGTAACTGTGTTGAGTTGAATTAGTTTTAAAAGGCATTGGTACGAGTAAGTTTTATTAATAATCACTTGCTATAGATAGTGAAGGTTCTGTAAGGAAAATAATGAGTGTCCTGAATTAGAGGTGGCACGATAAGAAACTTTTAATTTAGTTGGAAAAATTTATTTTGTTATTTTCAGGTCATATTGGAGCCTGAAATATCTATGGTGCCTAAAGAAGAAAGAATTTCTTCCCCTTTAGGAATTAGATACACAGTTGCTATTGGAAGCATTTTATCCACTTCCAGTCTAACATTTGGAGTTATTTCCTTCTATATTATAAGAACTTAAATTCTGTATCTCATTCCATTAATGAAGTCCTAACCCTGGCTTAAATATTTTCAACAAACAGTTACAGAAGAGGTGAGTGCAGTATTGTTACATCATGCTAAATACTAATTTGTCTTAATGAAAGATTTACTTTTAGCTAAAGGAATGTAAACAGCGAATGTGTACAAAATAGATCAATGGTCTCTACATAAAACAACAGTAACTGATTTTTGGATATTCAGGTTTAATTAAAATATGTCACTTAATGCAGGCATAATGACCTTTTAAAGTCAGTAGTTAATGTTTTCATAACATTAATTCTGTCTTTTCAAGTACTTTATGTATAATAGTATACTGCTATGTAATTTATTACCTATAGGATTCCCACTAATATCCATTATCTTGAAAATATTATGAAATTTTCACAGTTGTATTTTCCAATGTCCTTTGTGTTTAGATTGAAAAAAAAAAAAAAAAAGAAAAAAAAAACAAGAAAGAAAAAACGAAAAAGAAAAGGCAAGGGATTTCATTTTTCCTACTTACCACCAGTTCAGGCAAATGGTCTTCTTGAGCAGTATTACCACTGATTTAAATGTTGACGTTTCAATTTCTGTTGGTTGAATCTTTCCTTCTCTTTACTGTGTTATAGTGTACTGAAAAAATTATAGCATTTTTAACAATTAATCCATTTTTCCAGGTAAAACTGGCATTCCTCAGCCTTCCAATTCATCTGAGTATTTTAGAGGACATAGCAATGTCTGACATTTGCTTTTGTGTTTTGCAGACCAGCTATTCCTGCCCTTTTATATTTTAAAGTGAAGCCCTGATTTTTATTTCATTAATAGCCTCTTATACTATAAATCTAATCTGATTTGGGATTTGAGTTAAAATGCTGCTCCTGATCTCATCTTAGTGGATAAACCAAGTATTTTACAGAGTGTTTGCTAACAGAGGTAGCTATTTTGTTGATGAATATGGCAAAAGCATATAGTCCAGTGCTTTGTTCCATTCCTCTAATTTATGACACCAGTAATAATAGATGATGAATGAGATATCCAAAACATTAATAAATTATCTGAAGATGTGTACTAAATCAAAGAGGAGGAGACTAAGAAATAATCTCATATAATGCCTCCAAGAAAAGTAAGCTAATTCCAGAGTCATTTATTCAGCGATATGCAAAAACCCTGAGAAATTTGTTGAAATGGAACTGCTATAGTTAGTATGAGATTAATATAACTCAGCATTTCAAATACGCTATTATAGACATTTGGATCGCCAGTTTCAGGTGGCAGGAGATGTAAAACTTACAGACTAAAATCACTCTTAAATGTTTAAGTTAAAACGTTGAGTTTAAGCATGTTTAAAATAAAACCCAGCAATTTTGCCCCACATTTATGATACTTACATCTTCTTCCCTAAATTCATGTATCCACTAACAGGATTTAAATTTGCAGCAGTTTTCTGCTGTGGTTTGCATTCAGTAACTTGATGATTCTGTGTAAAATAGTTACTTGTTCAAAGAGAAACTGTGCAGCCTTTCATTTTTCTTAGCAGTGGAGTTTCTATGTTATGTCCATTTGGATGCCACAAGGCATAGTTCTCCTGGTGCCACCGGGAGTCTCAAAAGCAGTCTTCATGTGAGAAGAGGCATTTGGCCACTTACACAGTATTCATGTGCCACTTTGTTATAGACAGGCAGCGTCCAAGTAGTGGGCTGGTTTTCTGCAAGCATATTAATGCCATTCTTATTAATCTATTTCTTAATGTTAGCAAGTCCACTGAAATTCAGTCACCATGATAAAACAGTGGCATTTAGGGAGGCAAGTATTGGTAGAAATGAAACATCTTGGAGGTGGTATAACGTTTTCTGTTTCACAAATTGACACTTGGAGTTTTTATGAATGTGATTTTTATCACATTTGGATAACTTGTGTGTGGACTTAGATAAATTTTTCATCAAAATTATCAATATCATCTTTTGTCCTCCCTCTGTTCCCATTTTTTGATATTTTTCGTTCCATGCCTTGCACCTTTGCTGGAGTTCATATGGGTGTGCAGAACTGATCCAGCTGATGGATAATATATTTTTTCTTTGTTGAGGTTATACAGTGAGTTGCAAAGTAGTGAAATGGTTTTGGTATGAAGTTAACTAAACATCCTAAAGACAATACTTTCTACATCAAGGACAATGGAAGACCCTTATCCCAGATAATTTTTGATCATATCTGACCAAACCTGATCACCTGTGGATACGGGTAACTAAACTTACCTACCTAGCTGTATTATATGTACCCATTTCCATGTTTATTTCTTCTGTATGAAATAGTGCCAGAGGACACATTACTGTGCAACAGGAGCAGTAGAGTAAGTGGTTTTCTATATTTCATGGATTCAGCTTCATATTTGTGACTAAGATTATGCACAGACTGGTGGATACTAAGCCACTCATACTGAACTTCTGGAGGTTTTTTTCACTCAGTTGTCCCTCTCACAGTCCTCTTAATAGTCTCAGTGATCCAAAGTGTCTGGATGGTGGCTTGCTATCCCCGAACTCATAATGTTTGTCTTAGAACTGGGCATATTTTAGGTACAATATTTTCTCATTTTCCAGAATGTGTTTTATTGCTCTTCCTTCTACACATAGCCTTAATTTAACCTTTAACTGTGGAATTTATTCTAGTTGCAATTCTTCATATAAAAGTTGTCCAGAAAGTATCACCAATTGCTTTCTGCTCTTATTTCCTCTCAGTTTTTAGTAAATGCAATGAGTATTGTTAATCATACACTACTTCTAATCATCAGTCTTCAAGATGAGCAATTAATATACGGTTTAAAAATAGTGAGTAGTAAACAGTATTTTCTTAAGTTAATGAATTTAATAAATTCTAACTTAAATGAATCATAGATTCAAAAAATATACTGAGTTGGAAGGGACCCACAGGGATCATCAAGTCCAACTCCCAGCCCTGCACAGGACAGGCCCAAGAGTTATACCATGTATCTGAGAGTATTGTCCAAATACTTTCTGAACTCTTGTCAGGCTTAGTGCTGTGACCACTTCCCTGGGGAGCCTGTTCCAGTGCCCAGCCACCCACTGCGTGAAGAACCTTTTTCAGATATCCAACCTAAACCTTCCCTGACACAATTTCAGGCCATTCCCCTGGGTCCTGCCACTGGTCACCACAGAGAAGAGATCAGTGCCTGCTTCCCCGCTTCCCCTCACGAGGAAGTTGTAACTGCAGTGAGGTCTCCCCTCAGTCTCCTCCGGGCTGAACAAACCAAGTGACCTCAGCTGCTCTTTGTATGTCTTCCCCTCAAGACGGTGCATCCTCCTTGTGGCCCTCTGTGCTCTCTAATAGCTTAATATCTTTCTTACATTGTGGTTCCCAAAACCACATACAGTATTCAAGGTGAGGCTGCCCCAGTGCAGAGCAGAGTCGGACAATCTCCTCCCTTGCCCGGCTGGTGATGCTGTGCCTGATGCCCCCCAGGACACGGCTGACCCTCCTGGCTGCCAGGCCACTGATGATTTGTATTGAATTCACCACTGACCAGGACCCCCAGT
Source organism: Callaeas wilsoni (assembly GCA_013398955.1). Taxonomy (NCBI): domain Eukaryota; kingdom Metazoa; phylum Chordata; class Aves; order Passeriformes; family Callaeidae; genus Callaeas; species Callaeas wilsoni. The sequence continues at coordinate 23,114 of VWPU01003920.1, forward strand.
CCTTTTCCATGGGGCTGCTGTCCAGCCTGTCATTCCCCAGTCTGTCCATACGTCCAGGGTTGCCTTGTCCCAGCTGAAGAATCCAGCATTTGCCCTTGTAAATTGTCATACAGCTGGTGATTGCTGAGCCCTGTAATTTGCTGAGATCGTTCTGCGAGGCCTCTCTGTCATTGAAGGAGCCAACCTCTTCTCCCAATTTCATGTTGTCAGGAAACTTAGTATACCTTGGAGTCCTGCATCCAAAGAATTTATGAAGACATTGAAGAGCACTGGCCTAAAATGGCACCCTGCAGAACCCCACTAGTGACAGATTGGCAGCTTGGTGTAACCCCATTTACTGTGATGTAAATGAATGTGCCATATTTATGAGTCAGAGTAGGACTTCTTTGGCTCAGTCAGCCCATACATAATGCAGTTGTTAAATTTTGCTTTTTATTTTCATAGATGACATGACCAGGTTTGTAATTTTTAACAGTCAAGTCCAAAGAGAAGTGGGGATATCAAACATTTTTAGAAACTAGGAATTATATCTATTTTCTACATTTATTAGGTATTTACATGTAAAATATATCTGTAGATTTTATTAGCTTATTTGTCTTTTATTTCCCACTATTTTCTTCTGGCTATTTATACTGGAGTTTCACATACAAGTGCAGGATCTTTACTTTACCTTTCTGTTTATATTAAGGCCTGCCTTGGCTACAAAAGTATAAACCTTACAGTCAGTCTTCAAGGTGGTTAATTCATAGCACTGAATTGTAGAAAAGAAACCAGAGTCTTTCTGCACTGGTATCTGTGGTGTTCAAATGGGGTTAGTGATTAGAGTGGAATGTATTTCCTCTTTCTGCAGACCTGCAGACTTTCTCGTTATGTTCAGAATTAAATCAAGATTTGTTGAAGACCACAAAGTTGTTTCCCCATAAGAGAAAGATTGAAGAGAATTTATTTGCCTTATCAGTATTTGTCATGTTGCCAGACCTTAGTTTAAGGAAAACAGCTATTAAGTAAGCAACAGAATCCCATTATATATTCACTAACTTTCTCACTATGCTCAGTGTGAAATCAAGATTTTTTTAAAAATCAGAGAAGTCCATTAAAGAGTGTTTTAGGGGTTAAAGTGCTTGTTCATGGTTGTGCTCATGTGACTTTGAGTTTCTTCTGTCCCTGGTCCATTACAAGGACTTGAATAAGCATTGTGTATCTACATGAGTGCGCTAGTGTCTCTTTTTGTCGTGGAGAATGTCTCAGAATCTCATGGTGGATAAATCTCACTTGAAATTAGTTGGAGCTACCAGATAAAAAGAGAATAGTAGCAGAACTTGAAGTGTACAAAGCTTACCTGAATAAAAGCTGAATAGCCTCTGCACCTCATTCAGTTATTTATAGAAAATAGAAAGATTCTGCACTTTGCAGAAATTAAAATATCTATATTGGTATTAAAATATACTGAGAAAGGGATCCAGCAGCTCTTACTTTACCAAAATTGGTGCATGATCCTTTAGTACAACAGCAATTAAGGCCTAAACTGGGAGAGCCCTTCTATAGAGCAAGACATGATCTGATCTTTTTGAGAGTAAGATGCAATATCCACTCTTTTATATGAATAGACTTAAAGTACAACAGCCATTAATTGTGGAAGGTAATGATTGCACAGTGTATAATCTTAGAAGATAGTTTTCCACATGAAAATATGTGCCACTTGTAATTTCATATTTTATGCTTCAATAAATAGGGCATCCAAAATAAAAATTTAATTGCAAAAAATAAATTTTCAGGCATGTAAAAAAAAAAAGTAACCAATTCATTTAATATGTTTAGTGATGACAACAGAGGAACCCTTTGGCCTTAAGCATATTGCTTGAAAAATAAGGATCTTAAATGTAGTGTTGTACTCTGTCATATATATGACATCTGGGGGCTTACTAAAGTCCAGGAGTGCATGACTAAGGTTCTTTGAAAAAGCGAAATGAACTTTTAAGTGGTAAAATGTGAGTGTTAAATAACTGCAAACTCCTTGTTTGCCCACTCCATTTAAGTATAAATTATGTTTCATCAATTCTAATAAATTGACAGTGCATTGTTTAAATAAATTTTAAACACAACAGAAGAGTGTCTGTAATTGGCAACTTAAATTTTGCTACCAAAATTAAGATTCCTTAGTTTGGAGTACTTCCAGGTTAATATATTATTAAGAAGTTCCCACTGAATACTGCAAATTAATACAATGAAGGGTTAATTGTCAAAACTGGTATAAGTTTTATTTTCTTATAAATCAAGAGGTTGGTAAAATGTACACTTACTGTTGATCATTAGAATACAAAACTATCTGTTAAAATCAATTAACATGGATATCTGATGACTGATTGTATAAATATGAAAGTCAAATAATTGTAATCGTTAACCATTGCTTCAGGTCATATGAGTTGTCAGCTCAAAAAAACTAGAGGAGAAAGAGGTTGATTTGCATGTATTTAATGTGGCATGCTGTACATGTGGGAATTTGAGATAAACCTTTGCTGGTAATCTGCTTGGTTTTATCTAAAAATCGACTAGGAAACGTGGGTCATAACAGTCAAGTGAGCTATGTCTTGTATTAAAAGGAGTTGATTCAGTAGTTTGGGATTTAACATTTTACCATGTTTTAATATTTTAGAATTGATTTTTACCTTAGAGACAATTGGAAAAAGCTGGCTGAAAAGTTATTCAGAAATGCTCTTAAGTTTTTACCAAGAACATACTCAAAATTGTCCTATAACAATAGGACTGAGTTACTTTTGCAGTTTTTAGTTAGACTTATCAATATGTATAACAAATGCTTCTTTACTTTTTATGATGAAAAAAATCAGATACATTTATAATTTTTATGAAGTACTGTACTGCATCACAAAAGTATCTTTCTATGTGAAGTGGACCAAACAGTTAATCCTTAATTTAATTGATCAGTTGTAATAAATAGAAGGAGGAAATTATGGCAGAAGAATGAACCTTCTGGTCTTGAAAGATTTATGCATTATTTAAGGTCCTAAATATAGTACATGATTGCAGGGTTTTTTAATTTATTTTTTTCATTGATAATGCAAAATATTTTGTGTAACTTCATAACAATTCCAAGAATCCTTGAAAAGTGGCTCAGAATATAGAGGTCAGTACCTTACATTAACTATAATTTGGTTAAGCAGGTCTCTCCAGCCTTTCTCTTTCTCCCTGTGTTTACTCCTGAGTATTAAAAAAATCCTAAATTTTGATATTACATGGTAATCTGTTTCTAAAATTTCCCTATTTCCTATATTCATGAGTTCCCAAAGGAAGGAAGCAGCAGTATGTGGTTTCTTTTGGTCTGATTTGTACCTTCAAACTAAGAAACTTTCTGATAATGGCAATATCAAAAGGTGGAGAATGAAATAGCTTTTTTGCTCAGTCCTTTTACTGTGAGCCTGATTTATAATTTTGCCATTGTAAATATTTGAAATTTGTTCTTAGGTATGGGGTGCAATCCAGTTCCTTGAATTATCACCCAAATTAACTTGAGTGCCAGCAAGGGAGCCTCCCTATTGTAGCACAGCTTCCCAGATTGGGCAGAGTAGAGAACAGACACAAGTCCTTGATTTTTGCTGTTCTTCTCTGTGAAGCACACCTGAACGTCAGTGCCTTCTGCTTTAGTCTTCTGTTGACAAATCTTCCTCGTGATCTGTTGCATAAGGCACCTATATGATGTTTGAGGGCTGGGGGGAAAAGGACCGCCTGGCAGAAGAGAGGAAGGGAATCAAATTCAGTTCCTGTCTTTGTCTCTTGTGTAGGGTGGAATTTGCATGTGATTGCAAGTGGGAGAAAGATGGCAGTATCCCAGGTCATTGGCTGGTTTGTGTCCTTCTTTAAATGATTTACATGTCTTATTTGAGGAGGGAGTTACGACCTTCCAGCTTAGACTGAAGTAGCTGTGTGAGGAGGTGAGTTCTGTAACCATAGATTAGAACCTGGATTAAACATGAAAGTAATTAAAAAATAAGTGAATTTTAAAAGGAAGAAAAAAAATTGCGTTTAAGACATCAGTAACTGTAATTACAGTTTTAGCTCTACTGTAACTCATTGGTGAAAAATCACTTTGCTACCAGAGGCTTCAAAGCTGCAGATGAATGCTCTATGACTAAATGGTTCTTCCTATAGAAGGTCTGATTCTGGAACCTCCAGAGCCATTGTATGTCCCAGTAATCCTCAAAATCTTTTAATGCGTGAAAGTATAGGCTGCTTTTACAAGGACTCGTTGCTTTTAAAAAGAAGCATTTGGGATATGTATGATTTGTTTTGGGGGTGGATGGGATTCAGAGATGTGGTGTGGGAATGAATTGTCATTTTGAAACAGAAATCTGTACACTAAATGAGAATACCTTAATAAAAAAACCAGTCTCATTTGTCCCACTTCAGAAACACATACAGTGAGAAGAAAGTGCTTCACGTTCCTTAAAATATAGAAGTTTTTGTACTGTTGTGTCTTGGGGCTTGCAGTGTTATTAGCTCAAAGGGGAGGTATGCTTTTTCATGATGACTGTATTTAGCCAGGAGGAATAGTCCTTTTTAAAGCAAATTGAAATGAGTGTATGAGAGCGTGAAATTATCAGCAGCGCTGGTGCACATTTACATTACTTCTACATACTCTTTTGAATGACCACACAACAGAACAAGTACTTCATTTCCACTGTGTTGATTTTTCTTGACAAAACATGGCAGTCTATCCAAAGGAGGGTGCTTAGCCAAGATAAATATAAAATTTATGATTAAGCAAAGTGTTTTCTTATTATAATCCCTGAAGAGAATTTGAGACTTGTTAAAGATAACGTGCCCAGGTAGTTTTAAGAGTAAGTTATCCTTTAGGCTTTTAAATGCTGAAATACAGCAGCACCATCAGCAATTTCAGATATTACTTGCAGAAAAAACACTGCACACTGACTTCCTTTGAAACAAGTTGCAAAAAACCATGCATGTATACAATATATAACTTCACGTTTGATGTATTCCTTCATTTTTACAGTCCAGTACAGAGATAAAGAATCCATGTCAGTAGCATGGTTTGTAAAACTGCCTCGCTCTTTCCCGTATGTAATGTGTGTTATGGAAGAAAGCAAATAAACCTTTTTGACAGAATGGATAAAAGTTGATAACATGATTACACTTGTGGCACATTTCTTCAACTGCTATATTTACAGAATACCACTTTGAAGAAAGCTATGGCGACTGTCAATATTATTCATTAAAATAAATGGAGACTGAAAATTGATTGAGGAGAAGAGTGGATTTTGACCTTTGTGGTACCAATGTTAGCTTTGGAGTGCAGTATTCTAATTAAATTGTGAATGTACTTAGATAGTGGATATTAAATGATCTCACTGTATTCTTTCAAGGACTATGAACTTCCAAAATCAAGGATAACATTAGATGTCAGCCAAGTATTTTGTCCTTCTCGTGGTTTGTCTTTACATCTGAATTAGTGCCAGTTTGCACAGATTGTGTGTCAGCTTAAATACAAGAAACAGGCCTCAGTCTGCTTGAACTCGTTCCACCAAAGACTTCTAAAAACTTTCGGTAGTCTGCAAACTGTAATGGTTGTTTCACATTAAGTTGCTTTGTAGAATTATAAAACAGCTTTTCTTGTGCTTTCAAATAAAATGTTGTCATCTGCTAATGAATGAGATACCATCTGTAATAATTAAGGTTATTCTACTTGTTTTTCCCCTGCAGCAAAACTTCTGAAGGTTTGCAGAAGACAATAAGAGAACCAAGAAGGCTATTGCAGTGTTGTAAGTACTGCACCCAGGAAAAAAAAAGAAATATGTGAATTAAGACTGTTGTAAAGAGATTTTCATTTTTGGGGGGAAAAATGAGCTACATAAAGGGATTACATGTAAAATACAGATCAGGATGTATTGTAGCAATCGTGTTAATAATTTACAAGGGAAAAACTGCACTCTTGTAAAATCTAAAATTGTATCCTTGTGCAGTGTAATCAGGAATTCACCAATAGCTGTGAAAAATATTTCTCTATCCACCAAAGATTGATCTAGTTTATATACATTTGTTTATTTAAAACTATCAGAATTTAGAAAATCATTGTAGTTTTGTAGGTTTGTCATTTGTTTTAGTGACTTATTGTTTAGGTTATTTTGCAGAATTATTTATTTGCTGATTTATTTATGTATTTCATTATTTATTTATTTGATTATTTAGTAAATTATTTATCTGATGAATTATTAATACATCTTCATGACATGCTTTAAATTATTTATAACTTAATTTTGAGTTTATTGCTTTTCGACGCTGCATTGTTACTGACTAGTTTTGATTTTTTTTTTCTTGGTTCTTGAAAATTAAAGTACTAGCTCTAAGGCAAAAGTATATTCTTTGCAGAATCCATAGATGGTTTTCAATGAAGTAATTTACCATGTAGATACTAATTTTGTTAAGTTTTATATTGCCTAATACCACTTTTCTACTTATTTAGCTTTTACTTCTGTGATTTCATAGGTGTGTCAAGATCAAATGAGTGACCTTTAAGGGGCAAAGATAAATGTTTACTTTAAAGTGTGTAGAAATAAAGTAGCTTTATTTCGCCTTAATAAGTACTCTTTAATTATTCTTCAAGTTAACATGAGATATTTTTGTCCCAGTAAAATGGATGTTTTTAAAATGAGACTTTTGATATCAGAACTAATACCTTTAACTTTTAATAAGAAAATAAAATACTCACATTAATAACCTATATGGAGAGTTCTTTTTTAGTGGCAAGGTTTTAAATACATGAGGAGGAACGGTGGTATCTTTAGACACATGCAGAAGGAGATAAGTGTTGAGGGGTGGAAGGTGGATAATAAGGGATTTCTTCTTCCCCCCCCAGTGTTTTTTGAATGCATAGGAATTTATAAGCTCTTCAGATATAGCATCTGTGTTACTGTACGTAAACTACTTTCAGGTTCTGTGATCACAAAAGATCATTTCTAGTGCTCAACATAGTGTGAAACTTGTTTTTGCGCTCCTTTCCTCTGCCGATCAAGAAGGTCTGAAATATCATCTTTACTCCACAGAGGCTTGAGTGAATGTATAAGGGGCCAATTTTAGGCTTTATGTGTGAGCACCAGCTCAATAGATTTTAAAATTGGTGCCTGGGATCAGAATTTGACTTGGAGTCAATTCTGACTGATGGGGTCTTCAGTGCCAGTGAGCTGCCTTGTTCCTGAAGCTGCCTGTTTGGCCTCAGTTCCCAGCGAGTACCTCGGGCAGTCTGAAACCACCTTGCAGGACTGACAGCCCTGTTTCAGAGCTGCAATGAATAGGGCAAAGCAGCAGTTCCTCTGCAGGAGTGCCGTGTGCATAATGTGGCCTTTATTCTATGTTTAGTGCTTGAAATGAATTACTATATACTTTAAAGTTTTAACACAGCATGGAAAGGCTGCATTGTACATTTCAAGTTTCAATGCTGTTGAAATACAGTAGAAATGGCCTCTGTAGACAGGTTTCACTATAGAACTTAAATTATGCATGTGTATATCCAAATTCCTTATTTTGAAATATTGAATGTATGAATATTTAATTTGTATCTTGCTTTAGTATCTTCATGTGCTTGCCTTAAAGGAAGCTGTTTCCTTTGATTTATATACATGGATAAAAATGTGTGTACAGTATGTATCAATAGTTTTTCTCTCTATGGTGTTAGATGAACAGCTTTAGATAATGATAGCTACTGATTTTTATTCTGCAGCTTGCTACCATTGTATAAAACGTAAATTTGTCATATTTGTTCTATTAATCTTACTTGAATTTCAAATTCATTTGCTTTCCAGAAATATTTTCTTAATTACATGCGTTAAGAAAAGTCAAGTATGTTGCAGATCTTAATGATGCAGTATTTTTGGTCTGTGCACAGTAACAAAGCTCTGAATATTATTATTTGGGGCAGAGTTCCAATCTGAAATTTACATTTCTCCTTATTTGAATGTTTTCACTGAAGCTGAGAACTCCAAGGGAGTTCCTCAACATATCCTAGTTTATGCGATATGCTCTCTGAAATTTAGTACACTCTTATTTCCTTTTGTAAATGAGGTCTTATTGTTGAATAAGACCTATTATAAGCAGCTACAAAGGTAAGTGCTGTCAGTGCATTCTGCCACCAGCTTCTTGAAGTATGAAACACTCCCTGAAAGACATGCTACTACTGTTATGGGATAATATAACGCAGCTTATGTGTTGGCACTGAGAGTAGCTACTTCATAATGATGACAAGTGAAAGTACAGCCAAAGGTCACATTAAACAAGAGATTTCTTTCACACCTCATCCATTTTCTGGATGTGGTATGAAAATAGCTTTGTTCCCTATGCTTCAGTATTTTTAACAAGGAAGTTATCTTGAAATAATTTTTTATGCCTTGTATATTACTTTGTTCATGTTTTAAGAGATAGACTATGGAATTCTAGCATACTAAATTGATACTACAGAAGTGTTTGAAATTAGCTTAAATTTTCGGTGCAGTTAGACAACACAAGTAGTATTTCATCTCACTACATTTTTTAGTGTGCAGATTTGCTTAAATACATAGCTTTAAGTTCCAGAAAAGGAACTATTGATGTGTGTTGTGGTTTAACCCAGCTGGCAACTGAGTACTTTGTAGCCCCTCACTCACTCCCCTGTCTGCTGTGATGGGATGGGGAGGAGAATTGGAAAAAGGTGAAACCCGTGAGATTTTGAAAGAAAACTTAAATAAAGTAAAATACAATAATAATAGTAATGAGAAGAGAGAAAACAGAGTGGAGGAATAAAACTCAAGAAAAACAATTAAAAAAAAAAAAAATTTGCTCACCACCTGCTGACTGACCCCCAACTTGTGTCTGTCTTTGAGCAGTGATTGGCCTCTTCTGGTCAACTCCCCCCAGTTTATATACTGGACATGATGTTCTGTGGTATGGAATATGGCATGATGTTCTGTGGTATGGAATATCCCTTTGGCCAGTTTGGATCAGCTGTTCTGGCTGTGCTCCCTCCCAGCTTCTTGTGCACCTCCACACTGGCAGAGCATGAGACACTGAAAAGTCCTTTGACTTAGACTAAGCACTACTTAACAACAACAAAAACATCAGTGTTATCAACATTATTCTCATCCTAAATCCAAAACACAGCTCTGTACCAGCTACTAAGGAAGAAAATGAATTCTATTGCAGCCAAAATCAGGGCACTGTGCAAAGCGGTACTTTTATTGATTTTGCATGACTATGGGTTTATTCTTTTTAGTATCTTTTAAAAAGAAAGATACTTTTTTTCTTTTGAAGTAGAGTTTGTTCAGAGTCAACCTGACTGTGTTGACAGTTTCTTAGCTCTGCTTTAGTGAGATCCTACCACTATTGTTAAAGGATAATTTCTGCTGAAATGGTGAACCAGGATGCTAAAATAAGAAGACATTTTAGAAAAATGATTAGTAAGTATTAGATAATGAACATGAAGCTGACTTGTTTCACAGAGAGTGTTGAACAGTTAGGAGATACTGGTTGGGAAGCCTAAATCTGGTATATTATTGGTAGGTATATTTCTGTTCTAATCTAACTCCATAGAAATTGCAGAAGCCATATTAAGCTCTTCTTCAATTTGCTTCATACAGATAAAAGAATTTGCATCTCATGAGTCACATATTTCCTGTTGTATCTTTAATACAGCCATTTTTAGTATTTTTCTTGCCTCTTTCCTCTATTGGTATGCTTAGAGAGTCTGTGTGTAGGAGCTTGTTATTTCACCCGTGAGGCAAGGAGGAGTTCAAATCAATAGCAGTGTGTTGTTGACACTAAATGATGTTTCTTCTTGCCACAATAAGACTTGATTTTGTCATCCTAATGACGCTAGCTTGCTTCACAGAATAGGGATCAGCACTCTCTCAAATCAAACTTTACAAGTTTAAAAAGAAGGAAATACTAGAAAAATAATCCAGTATTTGTGACCAAACACATGTGTTGGCTTTGTAAAATGAATATTCAAGTTCTGTTTCATTTTATAGGGTAGCTGCTTTGCAAGGCATTTTGGAAGTCTCTGTTAAGGGATGTAGGATTGATCAGAGCTGACATTGATAGAAGTCTGATATTTTAAAAATACATGTTGCAGACATTATTTAGAATATAAGTTCACATTAAATACGTATCTTAGTAAGACCTTGGCTAAAAAAACCTAACAAAACAAGCCTCAAGCTAGTAGAAATTCTGTGTCTTTCACTGAAAAATCTTTGCAGCACTGCCTAGAGTGTCTGCAAGAGTAAATAGGTACAACCAGCAAGACGTTACCAGGCCCGGTCCATGATTGCACTCTACAGCATGGTCCAAAAGGAATAAGCAGTTGTTTCTGACTTCAGCTAAGGATCCCATAGGGAGACTGTAGCTATAGGAAAATGTGAATTTGAAAGAAGTTATGTAACTGTGATAAGCAGTAATATGATGGTAGGAATTTCCAGGCTTAATGTTGGTAGCAACAGTGGATTATTAAGAGCACAGGGTCTTTTATGTTGGACATCTGAAAGCAGTGACAAGAGTTGATACATTTTATTATCTTATCAAAATATCTACCTACATACAACAATATTTGTGCATTTATTTACATACTTTTCATACATACTGTATGAAAGATGTTACCTTTTTATCTGAAAGAACTTTAAAAGGTATGTCTGCATGATTAAACATTCACATTGTAAGTTGTGAATTGTTCGGTTTGCACTGTTGCCATTGTTTTGTATTTTTATGCAAAACATGGCTTCTCAGATGTTCATAGTGTAAACTGCAATCTAATATTTTTTATTTTACAATATCTCCCCTTCTCACTTCTTCTATATGATATTCATAAAGTCACCTGACATAAACAGTCCGTGTATTGTAGTGACCTTTCCTGGAGAGGAAATGCCTCCTGTTTTGCAGACAGTGAAATAAATCCTTGTGAGAACTACAGCAACTAGTTATATTTCAGTAATGGTAGTGAGTATTATATAAACTTTAAGCAATATTTGGAAGGGTTTTTTTTTTGATTCATGTTAACTGTGGGGAATGAGTAGCACCTAAAATGACTAGCAACTTGAGAAATATAGCTTGTTGAGTTTATCAGCCTCAAATCCTGAATGTTTTTGCTGATTCTGTTTCCCATTGAAATATGTTTTAATGAATTTGGTGATATCTAGATAAGGAGCACTTTGCAAGTTTGCCTATACTGACAAGACACATCTATCTTGGATGCAACTTACTAAGAGTGTAGTGGTAGTCAGAATATCTTAGTCTTGTTCATTCTGTCTCCAGTGCTGAGAGAAGCTAGAAATCAGTTTTTCTAGCATAACTTTCCCTTATTTGCATGAAGTTAGCACGCTTGTAGAATACTACCAGCATAGCTTATCCTGCCATGTGTAGGTATAATGTCTTACCATATATTAAGATGCCTACCAGGAAGAGCCTCTAACATCTTACTAGCAATACAGTGAAGTGTCAAGAAGTTCAGTGAAGAAGGCTGTGCCCAGTGTGGTAACTTTCACTGAAACAGGTTTTTACTTTCAGCTGAAATTCTGATCTTGTAAACATTCAAGTGTAACTTACGACAAGCTGATAGTAGCACTGAAGATGATGAATATATTCTCTACAGCATTCTATTTAGTGAACATTAATTTTAGGCTATTTCTTTATCCTAGACTCTTGCATTTGACATATGGTTATAGCTGGATTTAACGTTCCTTACTCTGTTGTGAGGATAAGCAAACATTAAAAACATCCCTTACAGTAGTTACAAAACCAGCAAAAATATTAAGTGTGAAGAGCTTTATTATTCTCTCTTTTTGGATTGTTGTTTATATTGATTGTCATGTTTCTGTGTGTCAGGGTACCTGTGTAGTTAGTGCCATGTTTCAGTTGACCAGAGTTTTAAAAGATCCAAGGCATCTGGGACAGTCCCATTTAAACATGTTTATCTCACTTCCAACATTTCATACAAAAGGTTTTAGATTAGAGCTACAAAACTTAGATTTTGGATAGTAAGCTTCAGCATGAAATTCATATGATTTAAACTTTTCCATTTACTTTTTTACTTTTTTCTGTTTCTATACAGTTTGGTTTTGTTTCTCTCCTAGGAAACTTCTTGCCCTGGTGTGTCTAAGGTATCTTTTTCTAGTTGGTTCAAAAGATAATTTTCTTAACATTTTCTTTCACAGTTTCTGAAGAGTTTTGCTTGCCTTGCTGTGCCTACTTGTTCTTAATAAATACCTGTACTACCTGGGAGTGAATAACTTGGAATTATGAAGTTTATTTTGGCAATAACCTAAAAAAAAATTAAAATATTTTGTTTCTCTTTAATCACCTAAAAAAATTACTATTCTTAACACTCTTTATTAGAGAGAGCCTTTATTGTATGCGTGTGCATGCTATACATTCTTGGAACAATTAGTAAAACTATGGGCACATCTGAAGGCATATTCTGCATTTTTAGTGAAACATATTTTGAATAACTAGCTGATCCATTGAGTAGAGTTGTCCATTGATTCTAAAGATATTTTTTTCTGTGCTCAGACAAATCAAGATGGTAATCATTTATAATTTCTTGCCTTCATGAAAAGGAGTGATGAATAATATGATTGGAAGGAATGCATGAGTCATGAAATGGGGAGCTGGGCAATCATGGAAAAATTCACTTTAAAAACTCTCTTCTGCTTACCAGGATCTGTAATGTGAGTTCAGTTTTCTGTAACATAATCCAGAAATTATAATGGTAGAGGTTTTAATAAAAGCCTTGGGTGGATGAACAACAACTCCCCTGAGTTGAATTGAACATTGGTTGGTGGGTTATAAAAAGGAATTTTTTAACTCTCAGCTAAAAGTCATTGCGGTTACAGTGATCAGAGGACACTCTCTCTTCTGACCCCCATTTGAATGTGAAAATAAAATGTCTTAAAATACACTACTGTTAATATGGAGTGAATATAGATGGTGTTGAAAGTATCTGCACTATTATGAAACAGCTTTTAAGAGAGCTGTTAAAATATTGATAACTTGGTAGAGCGCTTCAAAAACTCCTACTTATATTTCAGAGTAGATCTGTGTAGCCGGTCCATATTTGAACTCTTTTGGTGGATGTACACAGAAGAGAAATATTGTTACTATTACTAAATAAATGGTTCAGTTTGTCATAGCTTCACCTCCAAAAAAAAAATCCATCTTGTTTTCAGTTTTTCTCCTATACTAAAATCATCGAGGAAGTATTGAATAATTGCACAGCAGAATCAAGCACCAACTCTGGGTCCTGGGCAAGACTCACATAACCAGCTGTTGTTCTCCCTGCAGTGACCTGGGCTAGGCAGCCTAGCATCTGCGTTTGTTTTCTTTTCAGTGACCCAAGCCAGATTTCTTCAAAGCCTATTGCTGATATTTTCCCTACAGTCATTCATGCTAATTTCTTTTACATGCTACAGCTGTTTTTGAAAGATCTTTTCCCTTTTTCTTTCCTGACTTCTTTCTGTAAATTTAAAGCAGTGATTTTTTAAAGTTACTGGATAATCTTGACCATGGGACTGTTCTGGTTGTCTTGCTTTAAGGTACATGTCAGCACTGTAGAAAAATGGTAAATTAGATTTCGTTTCCAAAGGAAAGCTCAGTCTGACCAATGATCCTTATGGACAAAGAATCCCGATCCTGAACTGAGTTCATTACAGTCATTTAACTTGAGAGGATCAAGGTGAATCTGTTGGTGGGGGCTTGGGACAGAGCAGAGCTCAGAAAAATTCAGAAGCAAAAAGGTAAATATTTTGCTTTGTGAACGAACAGTACGAAAAGATTGTGTGGCAAAATGCTCTAAATGAGAAGAAAGGGCTAGTAATGATATAAAACTGTTAATTATGGGATTAAGCTGACCTCAGGAAGGCAATATTGCTAAATAGCTAAATGCAAACCAATAAAGTGTAAGTTTGCAATTTTGGAGGAGATGCAGCTCTGCTTTCACAGTTGTTGCTAATGGAAGTTATGGAAAACCTTTTAGAAAGGCTAATTTTTTTTAAAGTAAAAGGATTAGTGATTTTCTTGTTTCTTTTTTTTTTTTCCCCCTGTAAAATATTCAAATCTTAAAGTAAGCCAGAAGTTTTTGGTTCTTTGCACATTTATCTTTTAGGAGAGATTGTGCACCTTGCTTTCAGTTTGCTATATTAAAATTCCTTTGGCAACTTCAGCTTACATGGGCAAGTGAATAAAAAAAAATACTCTGGCTACTACTGAGTGGCTAAATTTTGCTTCTGCTGAAAATGCAAATGATATGGATAACATGAGCATTATATCCTTTCTAGATCAATATTAAGTGATTTTTCAGCTGCCTATGTTCTGGGACAGCTAGATTAGTTATTGTTTGATTAAATACTGCTCTGCAGTATAAACTGTAGCATAATAATGATGACTTTTTGGGAGAACCACTTCAGGTACTGAAGAAGGTAGCCTTGCTAAGCCCCTGTCCCTAGCCATGTATTTTCACCATTTTATCCAGTCTGCTGCTTGTGCATCCAGGCATTCTTTTGCTATGTTAGTTTTAACTTTATTAATTTTCTGATCTGACTACATTAGTGCTAGTTCAAGGAAGGAGTGAGAAGAAAGACAGTTGAAGGGGATAGAAGGCAGTCATGAAGCAATACTCAGACCTGGTTCTTAGGAATGGTGAGAACAATACTTCTGCTAGGTATATGAAATGCACTGGTAGTAATCACTTACTGTCTCTCAAGTTTCACTCTCTGTATTTTACAACAGCAGGAGTGCAAATTATAATGTGTTTGGCTACTTTTAAGTCTAATTTACTCGTTTCTACTGTGGTTGATCTTCTTCAGAAAGTAACACAATGTTTTAAAAACTCTTAGACACCAGAAAAACTAATGCAGAAAAAAAAGCCTGTATTGTTGGAAAAAAATGAGCTGTTTTGCTTAATATGATAGGGCTTTTCTTAAGTAAGTTCCCTGTGATTCGTTGTTTCTTCAGTGTTCCAAAGTTGTCTTAAGGTAACAATGTATGCATAATTTATAAGACTTAGTTGACATCCTGAGTACAGGAATTCAAATTTTGTCTTGCAGATTTTCTCATATACAGTTCCATTAGTTCTTCCATCTTGTAAGCCTTTGGTTTTCAACATTTACGTAAATATTTCCCTACAAAAGATTTATTTCCAGTTCTTCTGCTGTTCTGGTACAAACATGAATGAATGTGCAAACCCTCTGTATTCAAAACTCATGCTCTGGTTAAATTCAAGATACGTGTCAGTGCATGTGAATATATGTATTTTGATGTCAAAGAAATATTTTTGTGCAATTATTTCATTAAGATCATGCTATCAAGTACAGTGTTTTGTTCACATGATGCTTTCAGAGTCTTAAAAAACAACCGAAAAATAATGTTCGTGACAATATTTGAAAATGTGTATATATTTTTTTAACACTAATGATATATAAATTCTGTTGAATACAAATAACTCAAGCAAAACCATTAATGCTTTCCCATAAATCAACTTACAGAGTCAATTAATATTTAAGGTCAGAAGACTCCATTAGAGATCATCTAGTGCAACCTCTCATCTCAGTGCAGGGTCAGCTAGAGCAGGTTCTTAATGAGATTGTTTGGTTGGGTTTTGAATATCTACAAAGGTGGAGACTCCATAACTGCTCTGGACAACCTGTTCTAGTCTTTGATTATCCTATAAGTAAAATAAGTTCTTCATATTTTTAAGTTAGTTTCCTTGTATTTGTATCCATTAAGTTTTGTCTTTTTACTGGTTGCCACTTAAATGAATTAGACTCAACTTTCTGCACTCCTTCCCATCAGAAATGTCTAGAAATAGATAAAAGCCCCTGAGCATTTTCCTTTACGGGCTGAACAGTCCCAGCTCTCTCAGTATCTGCTCATATTTCATAAGCTTCAAACCCTTAATCACCTTTCAGACCCTGTGGTGGGTGCACTGCAGTAAGTCCGTGTCTTTTTTATACTGGGGAATACTCCAGAAGAATCACCTCCCTTGACTTTCTAGTAAAACACTTCCTAATGATCTTGGCCTCTTTTGCTGTGAGTACTCATTGTTGGCTCATGTTCAGCATGGTGTCCACTACAATGCCTGGGTTCTTTTCTGCAAAGCTCTGCAGATCCTTGGCCCTCAGCCTGTAGTGTGGCACATGGTGTAATTCTTTTTGCTGATTGATGTGAGGCTGACCAGCTTGTAATTCCATGGATCCTCCTTTGTGCTATTCTTCAAGAGAGTGGTGGCATTTGGTTTGCTGAGGTCCTTGGGACCATGCTGTGATCTCTGCACCCTTTCACATATTAGTGTGAGTGGCCATATTGTGAGATTAAGTAGCTTCCTTAGCAGCCATGAGTCCATCCCGTCAGGGCCCATAGACTTGTATACATCTTATGTACATTTTGTACAAATATTATTTACAGTTTGTTTCAATATTCCCAAACTTGATCCTGCTC
Organism: Callaeas wilsoni; assembly: GCA_013398955.1. Taxonomy (NCBI): domain Eukaryota; kingdom Metazoa; phylum Chordata; class Aves; order Passeriformes; family Callaeidae; genus Callaeas; species Callaeas wilsoni. The sequence continues at coordinate 39,590 of VWPU01003920.1, forward strand.
TACCTCACACTGGTTTTATGGATGTGGGATTGCTGAAGGTTTATCTCACCAGTAAAGCCTGAGGCAAAGAAAGAATTGAGGATCTTGTCCTTTTATTTTTCTTTTGTGATGAAGTTTCCTTTTGACACTGAGCTCATACATTCCCTGATCTTCCCTTTACTGCTGATGTACCTGATGCCCTTCAGATCACTTGCTGTGTTCAAGTCCAGCTGGGTTTTTTTCTTCCCTAACCTTATCCCTGCATATTTTGACAATGTCTTAATATTCAGCCCAGTTCCTGCTTCCGTCTCCTGTATGCTTTGTTTTTGTGTTTGAGTTCTGCCAGCTGCTGCTTGTTCAGCCGTTTAAGTCTTCTACCATGTTTGCTGATTTTTGTGGTGTTTGACATTGTACTGTTCTTAAGGTTGAAGGAGGACATCCCTGACAATTAAGTTTTCCTGGACCCTTCTCTCTATAACCATCTGCCATGTGATTCTTCCAAGTAGATCCCTGAACAGGTCAGAGTCTCTTCTACTGAAGTCTGGGCTTATGATCCCACTTTTTGCTTTTTTACCTCTTCTCAGGATGCCGAATTCCACCATCTTGTGGTAACTGAAAGTAGGGCTGTCTACAGCTTTTAAATCCCTGATCTGTTCTTCCTTGTGTGAAAGTATGGGATCCAACAGAAAGTCTTCCCCCAACAGCTCCTTAATAATTTGTGTAGGGGTCCACACACTTCAGAAAACCTCTGGATTGCTTGATCCATGCTATGTTGTTCCTTTAATAGATACTGGCGAGGTTAAACTGCACAAGGAGGACCAGGTCCTACAAATGTGATGGGAGTCATAGGGAGTGTTACCCAAGGGACTGTTGCACTCAGAGATTTGGTTGGTAAAGGTAAGAAAAAATAGCACCTTTTCAAAAGGGAGAAAGGGAGAATGTATGGAGAAAGTTAAAAGAATAATTACCTGCTTAATTCATATTAGGAATTTATCTGATGAGGTAGAAAGGATTTGGGGTAGAGATTTTATTTTTACCCACATACTGTATATGAAGCAAAAGATTAGTGAATATTTTGCTAAATAGCTCAGAAAATTGCAACTAAATATTTTGCATTTCCTCATGCATTATTAACATTGCTTCTGTGAAAACATGATCATCCTCAGTATTTCTTTTTGACAGCAAATTCCACAAAAATTTCTGCTAACAGATGATTAAATACATGGAGGGAAGACTGGAGGAGGAAGAGGTCGCATAGTAGAATTGTCATAAACGCTGTGATGCAAGGTTTCATTTTTGTCACTGATTATTTTCTGATATTCAGTCTTTTTCAGTCTTTTACATTCAGTTATATTTTTAAAATATATTGTTGTTAGAACTACAACTGAATTTTAATGATTTATCTTTTTTCTTTGGGAAGTTTTTAGAATAGGACAGTTAAAGAATGTTAGAGACCTGGTGTTTGAATGTATTTGAGCTTTGGAAGTCGCAATGTTCTAGTTTCGTTACATTGTTCTCAAGTAAAAGTGCACCCATAATCTTAATAATTTAAGATTAGCAAACACACAGCTGAAATGCATTCCATTCATTCATATATAAGGCGTTACTTGTTCCATATGGTTGTGTCTACCAACCTGTTAGCTAAAACGTGATTAGAAGTTGAGTTGCTTTCTCTAGTGCTGCCTTTGTTATGCTGATTATGAGAGTATGTTGCTCCTGAAGTCTGGGCATTTCTTTACATAGAGAGTGATTTTTCCCTGCAAAATTACCATGTCTTTTATTTGTTGTATGAAATAGCAAAATGAAGTGGTTTGTGTGATGCTTGTTTGTGCAGAATGCAGAAAAGATCATAGCATATGCTGATTTTGGTATATACTTATGACTGTCTTATTTCATGAGTGGACAAGATGTGGACAACATGAACACGGCCTGCTTCTACTACTAAATAATACACTTTCTTTACTCGAATCGCAGAATAAGCAAGGCTGGAAGGGACCACAGTGGATCATTTGGTCCAATCTCCCTGCTCAAGCAGAGTCATCCTAGGGCACATGGCACAGGATTGCATCCAAAGGGTTCTTGAATATCTCCAGTGAGGGAGACTCCACAACCTCTCTGTTCCAGTGCCTGGTCACTCACAAAGTAAAGTTGTTCCTCGTGTTCAGGTGGAACTTCCTGTGCATCAGTTTCTGCCCATTGCCTCTTGTCCTGTTGCTCAGCACCACTGAGCCTGGTTCCATCCTCCTGAAACACTCTCTTCAGATACTTAGGTATATTGATGAGGTCCACTTTCAGTCATCTCCTCTTGAGGCTGAACAGGCCCAACTCTCTCATCCTTTCCTTACTAGAGAAACGCTCTAGTCCCTTAATCATCTTTGCTACCTTCTGCTGGACCCACCCCAGGAGCTCCATGTCCTTTTTTTGCTGAGAGGAGCCCAGAACTGGACACAGCCTTCCAGATATGTCCTCACCAGGGCTGAGTAAGGGAGAGTAGGGCTGGGATCTCTTGGTCTGCTGGCAGTGCTTCTCCTATTGCACCTCAGGATTCCCTTGGCCTTCTTGTGAAAACTGCTGACTCATGGACAGCTTGCTGTCCACCAGGACTCCCAGGTCCTCCTCTGCAGAGCTGCTTTCCAGCAGGTCAGCCCCCAGCCTGTGCTGTTGCATAGGGTTATTCCTCCCCCAGTGCAGGAACCTGCCTTTGCCTTTCTTGCGTTTTAGAAAGCTCTTCTCTGCTCATCTCTCCAGCCTGTTGCGGTCCTTCTCAGGGGCTGCACAGCCCTCTGGTGTCATGGCCACTTCTCCCACCTTTGTGTCTTCAGTGAACTTGCTGGGGAGGCGTCTGCCCCTTCATCCAAGTCATTGATGAACAAATTAAACAGTACTGGGCCCAGTATTCAAACTTGGGGAACACCAGTAGTGACAGGCCTCCAACTGGACTCTGTGCCACTGATTACAACCCTCTGGTTCAGCCAGATCTCAATCGACCCCACTGTCTACTCATCCCATCCACACTCCCTGAGTTTGCCTACGAGGATATTGTGAGAGACAGTGTTGAAAGCCTTGCTGAAGTCGAGGTAGACAATACCCACTGCTCTCCCCTCATCCACCCAGGTAGTTGTNAGGTTGGTAAATATATACCTTCATGAATCCACACTGACTACTCCTGATCAGCTTCTTCTCATGCATGTGCATAGAGATGGCCTCCAGAATGAGGTGCTCCATCACCTTTCCAGGGATTGACGTGAGGCTGACTGGCCGGTAGTTCCCTGGGTCCTCTTTCTTGCCCTTTTTGAAGGCCACGGTGACATTTGTTTTCTTTCAGCCTTCAGGCACCTCTCCTGATGGTCATGACCTTTCAGAGACGACCATGAGCAGCCTAGCTGTGGTGTTCTCTAGCTCTCTCAGCACTCATAGATGCATCCTGCCAGGGCCCATGGGCTTGTTGATGTCAAGTTTAGCTACGTGATCTCTAACCCAATTCTTCTTGACCAGTAGAAAGCCTTCCTTCCAACATTCCTTTACCCTGGTCTCTTGGGTCAGAGATTCCTGAGGACTGGTCTTGTCAGTGAAATCAAGACTGCCCGCAGCCTTCCCATCACCAATAAGGCATTCCCTGTTAGTTAGTATAAGGCCGAGCAGCCAGCACACCATTCTTTGTGGAATCCTCCACTACCTGTCTCACAGAGTTGTCATCAGTACTTTGCCAGGAATCGCCTGGACTGTTAGAGCTTTACTGTGTTGCTTCTCCAGCACATTTCAGGGTAGTTTAAAACCCCCATGAGAATCAGGGCCTGTTACTTTGAGGCTGCCTCCAGAAGGCTTCATCCACTTCCTTGTCCTGATCAGGTGCCCTGTAGCAAACATCCACACCAGTGTCACTGGTGCTAGTCTGCCCTTTTATCTTAATCCATAAGCTCTCAACTCACTCATCATCCATCCAAAGACAGAGCTGCATGCATTCCAAGTGTTGGCTCACATAGAGGGCAACTTCACCACAGCGCCTTCCTGGTTTGTGTCTCCTAAACTGTGTGTAGTCCATCATGACAACATTCCAGTCAGGAGCTCTCCTACCACATTGCTGTAATCTCATTGAGACCAAAGCCCTGTGCTTGCACACAGGTCTCTAATTCTTCCAGTTCATTCCCCATACTGCTTGCATTGCTTCACAGCACTGTATAGAAAGTATTTGATCGCGTCACTATCCTAATGGGGGTCAAAAGGGATGCCTCCTAGTCCTGTGTTGTGATTGTGGTTTTGGATTCTTGTACTCACTGATGATGTCCTCTCTTAAGCCTCCTTTTGCTACTTCGGTGGTTGCTATAGGTTTCCCTTCTCACAGCTCATGTCTGTCAAGCCTGGCTATGTCCCTCTTCAAATCTGCTTTAATGCTTTTTCAGTGAACCCTGCTGACTCCTGAGCTAAGTCTCAGTTAATGTCAAACTCTCCTATGAAATGTCACTTCCTATCTTATATCAATTTCTTTCATCTATTTCAGTCATTGAGGATGATTGCTATGTGTGGAAAGAAAAATAGACTTTACAGTAGAATAGACCTGAATGTCTGAGCTGTGATAATGAATTTTTTGGCTTGAAAATTAGACTTTTACACATTGCTGGTTTCACTGGGCTGACCAGCTGATTGATTTGAATATTAAAAGTAAAAATAAAACAAAAGTAGCCTCCTTCAAATGAAGGCGGGAAAAGGGCCATTTTTGCAAATTTTTGTCAAATATTTCTAAGTTGATGTAGTTGACTTTCTTTGATGAAACACCTGGGAGTGAACTTTTTGGGTTTGAGTTCTGTGTTTGTTTTCTTTTCCCCAGAGTCTTCTGTGGGTTTGAAACCTTTATGGCAATTAATTAGATGTCTCAGAGGTCAGTTCAATGTCTAGGGATAGTCCATACACTGGATTTTAACCTTGACTTAGGTCAAAAAGTTACCAGATGCTTAATAGCTTGCATGGGTTTTTACAGACATTGTGGAGCTCTCCTTAGCATTTTCCTAAATAAAATTATCTCTCATTTGTTTCAGTCTTGGAAATGTGTTGTATAAGGTTCCTATTCAGAAATGTACTCAACAGGATTCATAACTTTGGCTTACCTCTCATACCTTGTAGGTTGCTGGCTTTTTTGTGGTAGTGGACAGAAAAAGGTTTATGGTCACTCAGGTTGAAATGCAGCTCTGGAGAATCTTGGAGGTTGAACCTATGCTTTCTACCAAAACGGTAATGATGGATGCACTGTCGATTTGTACACCTCAGAAAGTGTTGCTATGGGAATCAGGAGATGACAAGTTCAATCCTTAACTCACCACCACATACGCTCTGTGGCCCTTCTCTGCCTCACTTCCTTTTGATAAAGTGGAAATGACAGATTTACTGAATGGTAAATACAGATAAAACTGAGTGTTTCTTTCTTCTTCCTCAAGGTTTTGTCAGAATGTACAAATAGCTGTGATGAAAAACAGTGAGGAAAGGAAACTAGATTGATGGAGGTGAAAAATCGCACCAAGAGTGACTGAGAAAATCTGTGAACCTATGCCTTAGGTGAGGATGTTTTGTCAAAACTGACATTTGCCAACATGATACTTCTTTCGGGATAAATACAAATATAAATTTACCCAGCACTCCCTTAGGGACATTTCTTTAAAGCAGATGTTATTGACTATAGGTAGACTCAGAACTGATAGGAGCATGAAGAAGTGCAGTTAGTTTCTTATATGCTGAGAACCATATATGGGAATGTCTTGTACACTTATTTTGTATTCTTCTAGAGGCACTGAAGATTTCAGTGAAACTTTCTAATTGTGTATATTAAGGCTGATTTATTCTCCTCCTTGTGCTTGATCCTTCTCACCCCCATTTTTTAATCTCAGACAATTTTTTATTTAACCTTTGAAGAAAGCCTACTTAAAACATTACTAAATCATTTTTGTGTGAGAGAGGTCATTTCAAGAGTCTACGATCATATCAATAGCTATAACTGCATTTTAATCAGAAAAAGATCAAATAGTGAATCCTGTTTCTTGCCAGAATTACTTCAGCCTCAGATAAGCCTATTATTTTCTGTGACCAGCTGTCACTTCCAAACACTTTCACCTAAGAGTATTAATGGACTCAGTAAGTGAAGACTTGCCACAGATTTTTATGGTGGGGCTTTTTTGGTTTGGGTTTGTTTGGTTCTTTATGAATCTGTAAAGAGACCTGTATAGAAATAAAACTTAATTGTGTGCTTGCATTCAGGACTCTTATTAAGGGAATTGATGTCCATTTTTCTCCAAGTCAAAAAGTCCTTGAACTTGTTCAAGAAAGATGCCATAACTAGTTGGCGTCAAAAGTTAGATGACAAAACAGCTTCCTGGATCTGTTCATTTATAGGACCCATGTCTCTACTCTGAGCAACAGGCAGCTTACTTTGTAATTTTTTTTTTTAATTTGACAACAGTAAATGCTTTCTTATGAATCTAGATAACTGACTGCAATGGCAAATGACTTAATGATTTGATGCTGGGATCAAGTGTATTTTTGTCTTTGGTAGGCTTCTCAGAGTACTTTCCCTCCGTCTGCTGAGACCTAAGGTTTTTGAAGGTGTTTTTGGCCTGGCTTGCTAGGAAAGCATAAATATCGATACCTAGCCTGGGATTTAGTTTCTGCAACTTATGCTTTATTTACAGTAGTGCATTTTTAAAAATACTTCCCCCTATCATAGTGACAAAATTACTCAGCCCTTATAACAGTGTCATTCTCTTGAAAATTTTGTGAGGTAGAGTTCAGCTTGTGCATGGTTGGTTGCAGAAGATACTGTGTTTTAAATGAAGAAGGGAAATACCCTACTACAGAGTAAAGCTGGAGTACAGATTTTATAGTCTTACTAAAAAAAAATAATTGACATTAGAGAAATGCTTAAGATAATTGCTTTCAAATAAATTGTCCTTAATTTCTTGTGTTTGTGAAAATTTTTTGTGTGGTTAAAAGCAGTGTGAAAACATATTTTTATGTCAGCTATTTTGGACTTGTAGTTCATCCTGTACTTTTCTCTGTCTTGAGATTAATGTTGAGAAAAAGGGTAAGGCATTTTTGTTATGTCCAATTTATTTTATTTTAGACTGTATTATCACTTGGTGAAAGCCCTATTGATTAGCCTTCATAGCTTTACAGAGCTTTTCTTACGAGCACTTAAAAGTTTGAGTTGTCTCAGTCCCACAGGAAAGAAAGAAAGCTGTTAGTACCATGAAATTCTTCTTCTGTATGTTTCCAACAGCTTGAAGCCTCCTCTTGGAATGCAGAATATTAGCACATTAATGTTATTAACCCCTTTGGTACAAAATGGTTTTGGAAGTAAAAATATTTTTATATCTTCAAAGTCTAGGTTGTTTCTTCTCTGTCAGTACAGTTTCTTAAAGCTGAAAAATGTGTTGCTGTGCAACAAACAGATGCTGCTCTAACAATGCAATACATTATGTACCAAAAATGATCTTGGTTTTAATCATAGATGCTGATTTAATGAGAGAAGACTATCTTACATCAAAAATGGATTTAGGGTGTGATTTTGTTTTCTCTATGTTTTCTCTACATAATTAATAGGAATATGGTACCTTATATATTCTCTTTTAAATTTAAAAATGTACTTTGGTTTTATGCCATTTTATACTCCTGTTTTCTAATTCTGCCTAGTACAACACTTTTTTTTTTTTTTTTAGTTCCTTTTTTGTGATATGAACACAAGGGCATTAGTAAGTCTTGTATCTTTAGTGTATTTCCTCAGAAAGTACTGCCTTTTTACAGAATCATTCTGTTCATGTTTAATCCTTTCATTTTGCTCACATCTCATTTTTCATTTTTTTTCGAAATGTTTCCTATCCAGTGTTTTCATCCTGCATTTACCATGTGGGACATGTAAGATGTTTGTCTGTAACTAATGTTAGTTTATGGATCAGAAAAACAATGCTCATCAATATCTTCAGACACTATCAATACTTTATATCTTGAGAACACGCCTGACCCCCTGGGAGCATTTCATTGTTGATATCTCTTCAGTTTAGCTTTCATTTCATTCTGCAGATATTTTGTAACTTAACTTTAGTTGCTAGCTTTAATCCCTTCTATCACCAATACAAATTTTGATTGACAATTTTACTTTTAGATAAAGTCAGATAATACTATACTTGGGGGGGAAAAAGTCTTCATATTGTGTTTTTAATTCCACTGAACCCAGCAGAGTTAAATGTAGTTTGGATGCACAGGGAAGAATTAATGATTGGAAGATACAGAGTTGGTAAATTATTTATTCTGGCCCTGAGGAAGCTGAAAAGCTGAGTGAAAGACTAATAAATCATTTGTGGTAGTGCTGGTTGTCACTTCCAATTATTTTAGACGGTTTTGTGATAAACTGCAGCACCTGCTAGATATCCCTGCACCATCCCTTGATGCTTGCAGTGCAGCTTGTTCAGTCGATTATCAAAGGCAAATTTGTCTAAAGTTTCCTCAGGTTGGAAGGAGAATTACTTTTTTCAGTCACCCCTTCCCCCATTTGTTAAGTTCCTTTTTCATTGCATGCATGTAATAGGAAAAATCAATGATATATGTAGAATTTTATTGACATAATGTACATTCAGGTATGGTTGATGAAACCACTGAGGAACAGGATGAGGGGTGATGTGTCTGTGAGTGTAAATGTACCTTTGAAAAGCTCACTTGCTTTCATCTTTCTGAATAGCAGTTGTTTCTAAGGTAGGAAAACTAGTATTCGTCCTCTGGTTTTGAGGATTATGTTGCGGCTAGTGCTGAAGTTACGGAGGAGACAGACTTGAATATCAGTTGACTTTGTCACTTGTTAAACTTTTCTACCACTTTTATTCAAAAGGTCTTAGTTTAAAATCATGATTACATGTACAGATCATACATGATCTGTATGCATGCAACACTTGCATTAATAGATTAAGGCAGAGAAAAGTAGTTGAAGGACTGGAGAAAAGATTTAAAATGCACACTGGAGTGATTTTTAAAATAGGAAGGAGGCAAGATGTTGGAAAGATTAAGGCTGTTGTTAGAGAAGAACTGAAAGTGAGATAAAAGGTGAAGAAATAAAGAACTGGGATGGGTTAGTGGAAGGCAACTGTTTCTTTATACCACTTTACTGAGAATAACACTGTTAGTCATCGTCTCATATAGCTGCAGTCTGGACACCTTTTTCTCTGAGACAGAAGAACCAGGCCTACTCTGAAAATATTTGTCTTTCCAAACTGAGAAGGTGATAAAATCTAATGCCATTCTATATGCATTACTTGCAAGCTTCTAGATTGTCATCTCAGAAAAGAAAAAAGAGTTTCAGAAAGTTGAGCTCAAAGTTTACATTGTGTGTTGTCTGAAGGATGGGGAGGAGGGAGCTCCTGGTTGTTCAAGCACTTAACATGTTCTATTTCTGCTCATCTTGGGGAAAGAACTGCAAAGGTTTAAAATTGCATTTATATTAAAATAAACCAGAGTGCAAAGTCGTCAGCTTAAAGCTGTTGAGATTCTCTTTCATGTCTCTGTTACTGGTGAACGAATGCATCTTAGCACATAGTGCTGAAAGACTTGCTTGTAAATGTTGAATGCTGTAACTTAACAGTTACACAGTAAAATTTCAGTATCTTCTCAATTATCTTCCTAACCTCACCCATCCAAATAACACTGAATTCTAAATATTTTGGGTCAATACAACCTACAGCTCCAATCCTTGGAAGGTAAAAAATTCAGGTTATTTTAATACTGATTTTCATTTTTCCATTAGTGGATCCCAGCTTGGAATTTCAAGTGCAGTCTTTGTTGTAGGAAGTGGTGGTATTTTGACTCAGATAGTTCAAGAAAATCAGAAAAGTGACCATGCTGACTAAAATCAAAATTAAAAGGGCTTTGTTTTCTTGTTTTAAATATTGTTCAGACAGACTTGTTTTTTTCATTGTGCTTCTGTAGGTCAGGAAGGAATCAGATGAAAATTTCAAGCACAGTCACCTTGCTTCCCCAGATGACTTCAATACAGAGATCTGCAGAATTTCAGCTCTAGATCTGTGAACTTTAGGAAAGCTCCGTGAATACATCTGTTCAAGTTCCAGCAAGTAGAAACTAGGTGGCAGAAAACCATACAAAGCTCTGTCAAGCGGTGCTTGTTGTCTGTGGGGGCAGGATGTTTTCCTTTTTCCTGAAAGGTTATTTTATTGTATCAGTGTCTATTATTTGCAGCTAATGATGACAGTATAGAAACACAGGCTGTAGGAGCTGATTTATATTCTTACAATTGTATTATTATTAAAGAGTATTTCTGTAAGCATAGTGTATCTGATAGTAACAGAAAATCAGTGGAATTATTCTTGCAGCTTGAATCAGCCATTTATTCATGATTTGAACATCTAGATTTACATGGACATTAATTGTCAGGTTTTTACTTTCTCAAAGTTCCCAAGGAAAGGTGGTAAATTTGTAAATCTGTAGTAAATTTGGTTTTCAAAAACTGTATTTTTACTGTAGTAGTTTTGTATTTATTTATTGCTAAACACAGTGAGTACATATATGCATTTTTAAAGTAGTTACATGTACAAAGATATGTATTGTTTAGATGTATGAAATTAATATTTTTTTAATTTTGCATGAAAATGAAAACCCAATTAATTTATGTTTAGGACTTTTAAAATTCAGTTTCAGTTCACATTGCATTAAGTGCACAAAGATAGTGATATGCTGGAGTTTTAACATATATAGTAAAATGGGTGGGACAAAAAATGCATTTTGAAATGAAAATGGATTTCTTAATGTGTTATTTATAATAAACTGAACTGGTAACTCTGCTTTTAAAAAAAAGTCAATTTTATCTTCAGAAAATCTTTTTATTTTAAAATAGAACATGTCTTTCTGCTTCTCCTGTTGTTTTACAACATTCAAAGTTGTTGAAGTATCCCATCCAAAGTCTTGAAAAAATCAGATAGGTTATTTAGAATCCATCTGAGAGATTGTTACAGTCTATAAATGCTGAATAATTGAGCAGACTATTTCCAGGTTTTTGCCTGTCTTTTCCTTAAACTTTTAGCAGTGAGGCATATGACAACCAGAGTTACTCAGACCAGACATACTTCTAGTTTCCTTTCTCCAGCCTGTCCAAGAAAAAATTCTTAGAAGGTTTCCTTAGGAGTTTGAGGGGTCTGTGACATTATTTCCCATGTGTGCTTTTCTGCCCTTTGGAGATCTGGAAGCTTTTGCTGAGGAGAATCAGCAATGGTGTCTTTTTACCTAACAACTTGAAGCTGTATTGTTTGGGGTTTGTGAGTTTTTTGGGTGTATGGGGGTTTTTTTGTGATGGTGGTGGTATTCATCCCCCATTTTTTTTCTCTTCTCCAAAAATTAGGTCACTTTTTGATCCTCTGTAAAATTTTAATATGCCATGGCAAACAGTTCTGTGGCTTGACTTCAACTCAGTGAAGAAATAACTCCTTTTATTTGTTTTGCAAATGCCACTTAGTAACTTTGTTCAGTTATCCCATTCTCTAATTTTATGCTCTAAAATGGAAAAACAAACCAGTGGGGAAGAAGATCAGCCTGGTTGAAATCAAAAAAAAAAAAAAAAAAAAAAGAATGTACCACCTTTGGAAGAAGGGGTGGGCAACTCAGAACTACAAGAGTGTTGTGAGGAGAAAACAAGAAGGGCCAAAGCCCAACTAGAACTTACTCTGACCACTGCTGTAAAAGAAAAAAAAAAAATTCTATTAATACATTAGCAACAAAAGGAGGCTTGAGGACACTCTCCATCCCTTATTGGATGTGAAGAAAATACAGTGATAAAGAATAAGGAAAAGGCTGAAGTACGTAATGTCTTCTTTGCTTCAGTATTTAAAAGACCCACTGTTCTCCAGGTACCTAGCCCCCTGAGCTGGAAGACAGGAGCAGGGACAAAAATGAAGTTCTCATACTCCCAGGGGAAGTGTTCAGTGATGTGCTACACCACTTAGAAACACACAAGTCTATGGGACAGATGGGATCCACCCAGAGATAGTGAGGGAGCTGGCTGAAATGTTCACAAAGTGCTTTCAAGTATTTACCAGAAGCTCTGGCTCACTGGGGATGTCCCAGTTGACTGCAGCTTTGCAAATGTGAAGCCTGTCTACAAGAAGGGTCAAAAGGAGGATTTGGGGGACTAAAGGCCTGTCAGCTTGACCTCGGTGCTGGGGAAGATCATGGAGCAGATCATCCTAAGTGCCATCCCATGGCATGTACAGGACAACTGCATGATCAGGCCCAGCCAGCATGGGTTTATGAAAAGCAAGTTCCTGTTTATCAAAACTGATCTCCTATGACATGGTGATCCATTTACTGAATGAGCAAAAGGCTGTGAATGTTGTCTACCTGGATCATGACTTTGCCACTTTCCCATAGCATTCTCTTGGAGAAACTGGCTCCTCATAGCTTGGATGAGTGTACTGTTTGCTGGATAAAAGGATGGATGGATGGATGGATGGATGGATGGATGGATGGATGGATGGATGAGCCCAGGAGCAGTGGTGAATGGACTTATATCCAGCTGGCAGCCAGTAACAAGTGGTGTTCTCCAGGGCTCAGTACTGAGACCAGCCCTGTTTAATATCTTAATCAATGATCTGCATGACATGATAAAGTGCACCTGTGGTCATTTTGCAGATGACACCAAGTGGGGCAGGAATGTTGATCTGCTGGAGGGTAGGAAGCCTCGGCGGGGGGGGGGTCTGGGCAGGCTGGATCGATGGGCCAAGGCCAATGGTCTGAGGTTCAACAAAGCCAAGTGCTGAGTCCTGCCCTTGAGTCACATCAGCCCCAGGCAGTGGTACAGGCTGGGGCAAAGTGGCTGGAAAGCTTCCTGGAGGAAAAGGACCTGGGAGTGCTGGTTAACAGCAGCTGAACATGAGGCAGGAGTGAGCCCAGGTAGCCAAAAAGGCGATTGGCATCCTGGCCTGTATGAGCAACAGTGTGGCCGGCAGGACCAGGGCAATGATTGTCCCTCTGTACTGGGCACTGATGAGGCCACATCTTGAGTCCTGTGTCCAGTTCTGGCCCCATGAGTACAAGAAAGACACTGAGGTACTGGTGCATGTCCAGAGCAAGGCAACGAAGCTGGTATGGAGCACAAATCTGATGAGCAGCAGCAGGAGCTGGGGTTATTTAACTTTGAGGAAAGGAAGCTTGTGAGACTTCACTGATCTCTCCAACTACCTGAAAGGACAGTTATATCCAGGTGCAGGTCTCTCCTCCCAGGGAACAAGCACTAGGACAAGAAGGAATGGCCTTGATGATTTTAAAGGTATTTTCCAACGTAAACATTTCTGTGATTGTATTATTCTGTCTTCCTAGGATTGCTCTTTAATCACCTTACATGCTTGTACAGAAAAAAAATATGACATAAAAGAACTCTCCTCCAACAAATAATTAGTAATCTATCTTTATGTATTGCACAATGGAATAATGTCGTCAAGGTAATCTGCATACTAAACGCAGTGTAAAGTAAAGAACAGTATCCTTGTTTTCCTTAAAAAAAGATTAGTGTCAATTCCAAACTGCTGGTGAACATGTCCGTTAGTTTGTTGAACTAGACTGCATACAGTGATTAAAATACTGATTTAATGACAGTTTTATCACTTCTGTAAATATCTATGTAGTGCACTTTCTTCTCCAATAAAATTAATTTACGAGATAGTCCCAAATATTTAATCCTTTGTTTCTTTGCTATTGAAAACAGTGATAAACCCTAGAGCTGCTAAGCCTGACATCCTTTATAGGGTATTTATCTGAAACTATTTTAAGAGTTGTGATAGGAGTATGTCTGGAAAAAAATTCCAAGGATAGGTACCCCTGATTCAAGCATGGGAGGTCATACATACCTAATTTACTCAAATTCTTTGTTATATTTCTGCCTTAAGAAATAGGAAGACTGCAGTGTATACAGTGCAATCAGCTCTTCAAAACAATTTTGACTAACAAGCTATAGAACTCAGGAAATAGAACTGAGCAAAAAAAAAAAGGATACAACCTTTTATCTTCTGCATTAGACCAGTTTTCAAATCCATTGTCTCTGCCATTAAAGGAGGTAGTCAGCTTTTTGCTTCCTCTGGAACAACAGTGAGAAGTGCATGGTATAAAAAGAGGGGTAAAGCTCTGTTAGCAATAGCAGGGAAGGCAGTAGCAGCATGTTGGCAGACAAATGTAATACCAAGGTGCACTGAGTGGGATCTTGCCTCTCTGCTGAGGTCCGATGATTTCTTTCCCGTTGTAGTGTTTGGTGATGCTTCAGCCATGCTGTGTTCTATCAGTCTGCTTCAAGGGAATAAGTATTAACAAAAGAGAATCTTGTTTTGTACTAAGAGTTTAAAAGTGTTTTGATATGTAGGACAGCAAGAACAAGAAAAGCTCTTTGGACTTGCAGTTGTTGATGGTGGTTGCTGCCTGGTAGGAAAGTTTGTTTTGTGTTCTTGGACCAACCTCCAAGAGGAATAGTTTTGTCTTTCTAATCACAGCAAATTTTCTTCCCTATGGAACTCTGGGTAGTTGTTTAACTGAAATCAAACAAGTACACAGAAGAGAGAGCTCAAACCCAGAATTTTATGCCTTGATCCTGAAATATGCTGCAGCTGAGTGATGATGAAGATATGAATAATTGAGTAACTTTTAGTCAGTGCTAGAATGGAGTAGAGTTTTCCAGCTAACAGAAGTGGTGATAAGTGTTTTTTCTGCAGATGCTGCCAAACACCAGGTTAGCATCAACGAAGAATGTAAGAGTGTTGCTAAGCTACAGAGTAGATTGGTGAACTGTGAACATTATTTAAATAATGTTTTCAGTTGTTGAGTTTTTTTGACCATCCCTTATCCATCTCTTTACTGGATTACGTTAGCCAGATGTTTGTCCATGAGGTGGTTTTGTCCAACTACTTCAAGGTTATGGCATGAACAGGCAGTTAGAATGGTGCATTGGTACCCTGCTAATCTTGTGCTTGTGTCACTTAGCAAGTCTCAGAACAGCTGCATGTAGCTCTCGAGAAGAAGCAGAAAAAGAGATGATACTTCAGAAATTTCACAGGCAAGGAACTACTGGGAATTGTTTGGAGTTTTCTGCCAGAATTACGCAGATCACTCTACTTGAGTAACCAGGACTTGTGTCACATCTTTTAAAGTAGGTTAGAGTTCATCATAGGTCAAGAACTGTTGAGATACACAGAAGAGTGAAAATAAATGTTTTTTCTTCTTACAAAGAGATCGTTCAGAGATGCCGCGAAGTGCTTGCAGTCCCTTACTTGATCTGAAACTAAATATGCTTGTAGTTGGCCTTCAAGTAATGTCATGACTTGCTTGGGGACAGGTTGTGTGATCCTGAGAAGTAAACTACTTCTGGTTGTGTTTGCTCACTGTTAGATTGCTGAGTGTTTGAAAGAGGAAGGAAAGATTCTTCAGTTACTGCACTATTTTTGTCCAGAGCTATGCAAGTTCACGACTCTGCCATGAGAGTCACAGATGATGAATTATATTTGGAAATCTTTACATCGCAGTCCAGACAGACCTTCATAAAAGAACGTGCTGAAGATTGAAAGCGTGGGTGATTACTACTTGTGGGAATGAGCTAAATAGTTCCTTTTTGTTGCAAAAACCTTATATATGTGGTTGGTCTCAATAAGGCTTTTATGTGCTCAACATTGAGAAGGATAATTCTTAGAGAAACCGTTTGAGACGTGTGCTTCACACTATGTCACTGCAGTTATCTGGTGACCAGGACCTATGCTGTTAGAAAGAATCCCTAGGCTTGTGGTGTGCCCCTAGCCGGGGATTTGAGACGTATATTTCGGTTATAATCCTTTGCTTTCTGTCAATGAACATTTTAACTTTCGAATGCTATTTTATTTTTCAGTCTTTCAGAATACTTGTTAACTAACAGGGAAGCTAGCTGTTGTGATGGCCCACTGTGTTCATGTGTGGAACTGAAATACAGTGGTCATTTCACTGTGATTTCATCACTGCTGGAGTTTGTGGATGCCCTTGGCCCTTTCTGGGGCCAAGCAGCCTTGGACACTGTTGTTGACCACTGCCTTAAAAAGCTAATGTTCTGTCAGCGGCACTGATTGGGTTGCATTGATCTTAATTTTGATATTTTGCTTCTATATTTCAATTTCATCTAGTCTTTCCTGTTTGTTTCTTCTAAATGCCTCCATCCTGCTGCATGGTGTTGGCAATAGTTCTCTTGTGCGCTGTTTGCAGAAATAACAACAGAGTCAGACTAAGGACAAAGTTGCATCATTGCTCCAGCTTGTTAATTTTTCTCTCTAAAGATTTAGAAGATTAAATTTCAGATGTGGACATTATTGGATAGTATTTAAACACTAATTAAAGGTACTAAATATAAAATTGCGAATATTGCTGTTCTCTTTGGAAGCTGGAATTTACTTCGTTGCAGAATGGTATAGGCTGCTAACTGAACACTGACTGCAGTTACCTCTTAACTTTGCTCTTACCTGGATATTGACATTGCAGCTTACTATTTGACAGTAGAAATCAGGCTGATTAATGTAACTGGGAACTGGAAAAATATAAATATGCTCTTTAACCAAGTTTTTTCTTGACGAAAATGTGTGTAATGAGATGTAAATTTTTAAGAGTCTGTATTGCTCTGTATCCATTGTGAACTTATTGGGGGGAAAGACATGCAAGATGTGGGCATTTGATATCCAACTTCGTGCTTATTTGTGTGGTCATTATTTATTTAAATAGTAAAATGGTAAATTTAAGGCATGTGGCATATTTTTTCTATCTCTAACATGTTTTTTACTGTCTTTGTATCAGCAGTACCACTTACTGAATTGTGCTTTGAAAGGATGCTTTTGTTTTTTAAAGTTGAGTTGAAATTTGTTTTTTTCTTAAATCTGGGAAAACACTATTACACTGAATATTTGACTGAAGAATTATGATTTCACTTTCACCCATTAGGTCTCATAGGTGATTCTGTTCTTATTTTGTTTAGAGATGGGTCACTTCAGGCTGCAGTTCTTCAGCATGCCATGTTGGGAAAATACTTTATTTCATAACAAGAACTATGGGAATTGTGAAGGCAAAGATCAAGGCAATTTGAAATCAGTCTTAAATTTTATTTGTGCAAATAGCCTCTGTCCTAGTCTCAGCCTGCTGATATTTTGAGTATTGCAGCTACTTGAACACTCGTGACTTCTAATGCTACATTCACGCAGTGGGAGAGGTGATAGAAAATCATTGTGTCTGGATAGTCTTTGTGATTCATACGACCATAATAATAAGAATGAGAGTTTTCGTCCTGACTACAAAAATACAACTTTGTGACTGCTTAAAAAGTCTGTTTTAAAGATGTGTGAAGCACTTGTTTGTTTTCTGGACTAATAGCTGTATTTTGAAGAGAGAGAGTTTCACATTGCCCAACTTTTGAGTCTGACATTGGTGACTCTGCTAATTGTAATAGAGCTGTGGAACTGTTTCATTCCAGATGGAACTTTAATCTGGCTTCTGATTGAGCTGAGTGTCCTTGTAGAGTCTCTTAGCATCTGCTTTGGAAACGTATATAACATTATTCAAAATTTGTACCAAATTAAACCACCCTAAGGCTATAATTCAATTTTTCTTTATTGAGAAATGTATTGTCAACAACTTTATGCCATAGAGTAAAATCTGCACCAGATCTATTATTTTTTTGGCTATTAACTGGTCATTTAGATTACTGTGATTGAATTTCCAGGTTCTTCCAAGTTTACCTTATCAATTGTAAGCTTACACTAAGGAATTAACAAATAAGGCAAATGTGGTCTCTTGGTTTTTTTGTTTATGGGGGGTTTTTTTGCTAAAAGTAGATGAGCTTGAATTGATGCTTTCTAGTATAAATGATTTGATTATATTTTTATTTATCAAACAGTAATGTTTTAATAATTCTGGATAAATTCTGTAGATGAAATTTGAGATACGTGTTTTGGCATTTGGACTGTAAAATCAAAAAGAATGCATGAAATATATTGAAATACACCATATCACATCAATTTAATTCTGTATCTTATTTTAGTTTCTCTTGTGTCTCTAACAGTTAGTGATTGTGACTATTCTTATTTCTCAGTTTTCTAAACTCTCCTGTATTTAATTATAGTTTTTATTATAAAATCTTCTTGAGCTCAGTATAGCTGCTGTTTTGAATACCAGTTCTGTTACTAAAGATGGTCAGATTAGGGTAGCAAATTGATGCAGTTTTTCAGTTAAGACATGATTTGTGAAATACTCCCTAACTGGTTATGAGGAGTCTCTAATGAAGTTATGAAGTGTTAGGCAGCTGTGTATGTTGATGGTAATGTTCAGTAGATACTCTTCTTATTTCAGTTTTGGGCATGAACAAAATTTAAAACCACAGAATTATAAACTGAAATTACGATAAGCCGACTACCAGTGTTACTGTATGTTGTTTATTCAGTTTTTTCTTCTTTCATTGCTCAGTGGAAGAGCCGTAAGCACTTAGCCAAGTTCAGTCCAGTAAATAGGTAGAGCAATGAGTTAAGTCCCTTTGTAATCTACTTTTCCTATTACAACTGTGCTACACAACAGAAAGCAAAGTAGAACTTCCAATGTACAAGTGCCATTCTCTCCACTTCCAGCAGACTGACTCGCCCATCTTTTTGGAGAATGGGTGTCACAGTTTACCATTGAGAGTGGATTCTGAGCCCTCATTCACTGACGTCATCCCCACTCCAGCTTCATGCAGCTTTAGGTCTCCCCATCCTCCTTCATTAAGTTCCTGTGGAAGGCGCTATGCATTCATTTGGATTTGTGTTGAAGAAAAAACAGAAGTTATTTATTTTACATTCCAGATGCTTCTGGTAGTTGATTTAAAAACAATTAAATTGTTATGAGAACAGAATTGCAACCCTACAAAATGGGTTAGCTGTTCAACCCATGTAAAAGAAAATCTCCACTTTCCTAACATATGTTCCTTTGGACGTATTAGCTGCCTTGCTCCGTCTTTCTTCATGCTTCATCTTTCTTCATGCTCCATCTTTTATGCTTGAAGAAGTTTAGACAGGTTTGTGTTTCCAAGCTCTTTGTCAGTGAACGGAAGAGGTTGCACACAAGTTGCTTCATGGCAGAAGCCTATCTTCTGGAGGAAGGCAGTGACTGGGCCAAAAGGAGATTATCTATCTCCTGTCAGATAGCCTTAAATCAGCATTAAACTGTCATGCATTTATTAGAGTGTACAGAAATTGCTAAATTTTTGTGGTTTCCTTACGCTTCGAGCATCCTCAGTTATGTGTTACAAGAGACAGTAGTTACGAAGTGAGAGTACACACGAGATAGAGACACAGTTGCCAAATCAATCTCTCTGGTATCTTAATGCTATCAGCTTGTACTGAAGTCTGAAAATATATGACCAAATTACTCATTAATTTCTTGAGAGTGGTTGAAAAGTAAATACCATCATACAGACTGTCTTTTCCAGCACAGTTTTGGAAAGATCCCAAAACTAACACAATATCAAGGAAATGGATATCTAGAAATGCAGTAATAATATTCCGTGTTTTCTTCCACCATCTTTCTTCTAATATTTTATATTTCAGTACCTCTTGGGAATTTGCTTTTTCAAGTTTTTTTAATATCTAAAAAAGCAAAAAAAACCCTCATTCATTTACTTTCTCAGACTCTTCCATCCATGATGCTTACAAAATCCCATCATTGCTTTGTGACTTGACTGTTCGCTTGGTGACTTTCAAACCTCTGTTACTTTTTTAAGTGCAGAAAATTGTTGTAATCTGGGAAATTTTACTTTGCAGGCGTATATCTAGTTTTGAAAGGACTAAGTATAAATTAGGTCTTGCTTTTAGTCACAAATAAAAAGGCAATATTCTAAGGTTTTTTTAAAGCACCCAATGACAATTTTCAGTCTGCATGGAATAAGAACTTTATGATGGTTCTTTTCGTATATTCTCATCTGATGACATGAAATTGAAGAGTAAAGCATGGAGAAAAACGAACCGTAAGAAATGTGGTTTGTGGGAACATAACCTACTTTCAGAAAGTCACTATTTCCCTCTTCTTTCTCTTATATGAGAACTTTATTTTGTAGGTCACACATACTATCAAATACCTAGTATGATCCCCAGACTAGTGGTGTTGGCATTCAGCTGGTCAGCTGCAGAGATGAAACTATTTCAACATCTATGTGATACCTGCATGGTTGTGCCAAGGGGAGTCACAGATTAATGTACAGTGTATTTAAAGTGTGGTTTGGCAATCGTTAAATTACTATTTGTCATAGTTAAAATTATTTGTAAAAACATGAAAAATTAATAGGCTGTTTCTTTTGAGTTTGTAGCCATCAGATATTAGTAAGTTTAATTTATCCTCACTAAAAAGAAATTAAATTACACAAATACATATCTCTGATAAATGTAGATGTACTTCAATGAAATTGTTAAAATCAAAAAGAAAAGGGGTTAAATAAAGTGAAAATATTTAATTCATAGATACCTGAATTTTAGTTTGACCTATGTTTGTTAAAGGCAGACGTGTTTGTCATTCTGATGAAGATGCATTTCTTCTTACCTTGCTGTTGACAGAATCTCACCTACTTTTCCCATTTATTATGATAATAGTCTACCGGATGTCATATGTCACAGCCTACTGAAGTTGTCTCTGCCTATTACCACTTACATATAATGTGCATTCTAGTTTTTCTTTCCTTAATTTAGAAAATTTTATGTGCTCTTTGACATCCTCTGTTTTATTAGTGAAAGAATAGAGGCAAACTATTTAAAATACTTCAAAGCAAGTTCAGAAAGAGTAGGCTATTTTATTCCCTTTTTAAATAATATTATGTTAAAAGTCTGCCTTTTATATGGATGGATAACCTGAATCTCATACAAATGGTCATACATCTTAAAACTCTAGTAAGTTACACTGTGCAACTTTTTTTGAAAACTGCCAGTTTCAGTGGATAGATACATAGCTAAGTGCAAATAAGAAAGGCAGAAAACACAAATTACTCTGTGTTATGGATATATCTAGTGATAGGAGCAACAGAAATCACATCTCTTTAGCTAAAACATAAAACGGGACAATAGTCTTTCTCAAAAAGGACAGGATAATCTCTTACATGTATGTACAGACAGGAGAAGAGTCAAAAAAAGTTTTAGCACAGATACAGCAAGCTGCCTTTTGATTGAAGGTGTAGCATTTAGATCCTTGTGAGTTAAAACGGTATGGAATTCACACCACGCTTGCGATGATGGGAACCTCATGTTGCAGAAGAAGTAGAGCTACCTGTGAAAGCATAGCCAGACTGGGGAACTAGCACTTTTCAATTGTATTGGAAAATTTTATTTCCATGCAAAGCTTTGTGCTCAAAAGATTCATATCTTGAAAAATATGTATTTTCTACAAGTGCGAGCTTTGTTCATTTTGCATTATGTACCAGCAAGGAAGATCACACTGACTTCTCTTTCTTCTGTTTTGTTTTTATGTTTGGGTGCTTTTTTCCTATTAAAAAAATGTAAAAGTGCCCCCTAGATACATGGATTTTTGTGCTTACATACTAGAACCTACAGAATTCCATTTAAGATGTTCTTTTTCTTTCAAAACCAGTATTCAGAAGTTTAAAGTCTTTTTTTTTTGTCCAGAGCAACAATAAGAACATGCAACAACCAGCAATGCAATGTAGTTTGTTTTCTTACATTTTACTGTGGAATTGTTGATACATAAGGGTAACTGTTGCCTGAAAATGCTTTTGTTTTTCTTTAGTAATATTTTAGATGAAAGAATGAGTTCTTCTCTGTACATTCCTGAAGGGATCATTGTAGTCCTTAAAGCTGCATTATATAATGTTATATAGATGAATATGACAAAAATCAACATAGGAAATTTACGCTTGAGGTAGAAGAAATCAATATAAAGCCTGACATTTTGCTTTTATATTTGCAATATGTGTGCAACCAGAATTGACCAAGACTCAGAATATTTGTAATTAGACAGTCCTGAAAAAAAAAATTTGAAAGAAAAGCTGGGTCACTGTGTGAAATCAGCAGTGTACTCCTGAAATTTCTTTCAAAATGAGTTTAATTTCTCATTAATAAGAACCCAGTACTTAGTTTTAATTTATATGTCTTTCAAAGACTTGAGTTTTTCAAGAGACTGTATTTTATTTTTAAAATTAAAGCCAAGGAATATGTTAAATTGTAAAGATTAATTTTCTGTAAAAGTCTAACAAAACTGAAACTGTGTACATTCAATAGGAATCCCTCTTTTATTGAAATGATTATCTGTCAGATGTCCATATTTATAAAATGAAAAGTAGAGGGGAAAAATTTGTATAAAATAACTGGTTTATTGGGTAGTTTTCCTCTCCTTAAACAAAATGTAGATAGCAAATCCCAGTCCTGCTGAAGTCCTGTTACACTGAGCAAAAGGCAGACTTGATGCACAGAAAGAAACTTTTTGTTCAGTCTTATGTTGAGAACATTTTTCTAAGTGAGCAAAGCCTATACTTAGACAATATTTCTACCTTTCTATAGCAAAAACATCTGAAGTATTTATACCCGTTTTAATAATGGGGCATCAAAGAAGGATATCTTTAGGCTAATGGAGCAAATATAGACTCGTTGATCAGCTGTCTGCACTTCTGAATTCAACATTTAGGCATGATTAGAGGATGCACGCACTTTCTTCAATCTGGAAGCAGTAGCAAGTTTAACAAAGCTGAAATGACCATCAGTTTTCTCTCTTTACAGTCCATAATGCCAATTAGACAAATATACTTAAATTTCTTACAGAGGCCTAGATCTCAAATAAAAGAAGCAGTTGTTGCAGCATTTAGAAATAATTCTACGCAAAGTTTTGCTTTGAACTTGTGGTGTAGGCATGTGGAGACTGCTCTGTCTTCCAGAGCTTTTTATTTTCTTGTGATGTTAGTATGACAGCGTAATTTTATATGATCAAATTTATCTTGTTGTATGATTCTTGCTTAATATTTATCCAGATGTGTTTTATGTAAACACCAGTAATACAGTTGGTGATGTTTTCCAGCATGCACAGCACTTCATTTCCTAATATCTGAATTAGAAGAATATACTTTTTAAAGTAGACTCAATAGCTTCATATAAAATTAGCCATTTTTTAAGTTTGTTCAATCCTACTTCTTTATTTTTTTAAAGAATGCCTTAATCATGTTTTATACTTGATCACTTTGTCTGCAGATTACCACTTTGTGTGTTCATAGTTTACTACTTGTTTCTCAGTAGCAACATCTCTTCAGCTCTAAATCCAAGGAAGAAACAAGTATACAGATTTATTTTTATTCTTGCATTTTGCCTGCATTTCATTCATTTGTTTTCATTTGATTGGGCCAGATAGGCCAAGGAGAGAACTATGACTTTGTATGCAAAGAGATGAGGTTAGTTTGATTATAAATTAATATAATTAAAAAACGCCAGAATTTAACTGTTATTAAAGATGCAATTTTAAAAAGAACTATCACTGACACTCATTCAAAAATATATTTAATGTCGTATCAAAATCATTTAATTTCCCTTAAAATAATGCCCAATCTCTGAGCTCTTTTTACTGAGAATAGGTATAATCTCATGTGTTGTGTAATCTTACTAATTTTAGCTGAAGTCATTCCTTTGCCTTATCAAAGTCGGCTCAGCTACAGGGAGGTGGAGGTGTGCCTCTCTGCAGTAGTGGTTTTCTCCTGAGCACAACTCCAGCGTTACCAGTTCCTGACAGCTGCAAGCCAGCCTCTGGGCATCTTGCTAAATTTTCAAATGTAATTATACAGTAGACTTCCTTTAACAAATTCTGTGTTCCCCGCTATAATTATAACAGCTCTCGCCTCTAGCCTGTTCCTTATCTTACAACCCACCTCCATATCTCCCACTGCTGGCTAGTGTTATCCAGTAGAGCTGATGGATCTAGAAAAGCAAAGTTTATTCTCTCTGTTGTCTTTCATCCGTACAGAAGGTCTGTATGTTCTGATCCACTATACTCAAATGACATGTCCCTTAAAACTGAAGATTGTTCTCTCATTCACAGAAGAGCTGTTGATTAGCATGCCACTTTCATTTTTCAAACAAGTTTTGATTGTTGTTACAGGACAAGAGTTAAGGAATTATTAAGATTTATCCATGAAATGGCTGAAGAAGCCAGCACAAAGAAAGGAGGTCTTCTAAAAACACTTTGTTTTCATGTTGTGCAGTTTGGGATATAATTTCTTTCTACTGTTTGTTTTGTTTTCATGTATGAAGCTGTTCATCCTCCTTTTAAGAACATGAATGTAATGCAATAATAAAAATAATCGGTAATGCTTCTTTTCTTACATGGAACTCTATGTCATTTTAGCCAAAAAATGATGAAACAGGAAAAGTTACCCACAGATATTCTCAATCTAATACTGGCTCACGACAAGGAAATTTAAAAACAACTATGCAGATTGTTGTATCTCCTGTCCACCTGTCTGTTAGCAAGGGAAGTGATGGGTTTGAATATGGAAATCTGAAGGTAGAACATTAGAGAGAACTTAGGCTGTTGAAGATGTGCAGAGAACCTTTTTCTTCAGGTTCTTAGTGTAGCTGGCTGCGGTAGATGGACGGGCACTGAAGAACTGTATTGCCTGGAAGGTGACAGATTACCATTCTTTTCAATCTGTCCTGCAGCAGGATCAAGTACATTGCTCAAACCTTTCCTGAGCAGCTTCAGTTAGTGACATACCCCAGCACTCCTTGAAGTCATGCTCCCACTGACTTTCCATAGTTTGCCTACATCTTTCTAAGAATTATGATGTCCAAAACTGTATAAAGTACAGAAAGAGATGGAAAAAAGTAATTTTCAGTTGTTCACATGCAGGTGCTGCCACATGTGCACCCACCCAACCACATGCACTATGTGTGCTTGCCAGTGTATTTCAGTGAGATGTGTTTTTCAAAGATCCAACTAAATTTGATTTGTATTCTTCTCTATTCATTGATATGCTGTGTAATGGTTTACTGCTGGTCCATTTCGTGTTCATATCTATGATTCGCCTTTTCTAAATGTAGCACTTTTGATTTCTCTTCATTGATTTCTGACCATATCTTCCATTCTTCAAAAGCATTTGGAAATCTTTCCTTTGAGGTGCTGCTAGTTTCTATCAACGTTCTATTATCTGCCGATTTTAAAAATACTTACCTAGGGTCACTAAGATTGTTATGAAAATACCAGATAGAAACAGATTAAACAAATGTCTCTGCGTTACATTTGTAGTATATACATACAGTTTGAGACAG
The DNA here is from genome assembly GCA_013398955.1 of Callaeas wilsoni. NCBI lineage: Eukaryota > Metazoa > Chordata > Aves > Passeriformes > Callaeidae > Callaeas > Callaeas wilsoni. The sequence continues at coordinate 64,861 of VWPU01003920.1, forward strand.
CTGTTAAAAATACCTTTTTTAGAACAGTTGCTCTCTGATTTCAATAGCTTTTGTGTCCAGCTTCTAATGATTGTGTCTGGACAGTATTTTGTGGTATATGGCATCAACAATGCAGAACATGTTTCAAATCTCCCTAATCCAAAGTTTGTATCACATCTGCTGTTACCTCCCATCCATGAAGACAGTTAGCACCCTCTCAGTGAAGTAGTCCAGATGAGTTTGAAGGGATGAATATTTTTTTCCTCTATCTTCTTTTATATTCTTCTTGAAATTTGTTTTTGAAATATTGGGTTCTACAATCTTTTCAGGTTTCACTGGTATACTGTAACTTGAAGGTGGGACTTAGGCCACCTGAGGGGAGACTGGAGAGGACTTGCTCTAAGTTTGATTGATTGGTTTTTCCCTTTTCTATTTCTTTTGATTTTCTTTATTCTGATCTTTTAGAAATAATGAGACAACAGATCCTACTCTACTCTGTTAAGTCTTTCTCCATAATTTTTAGCATGACTTTTCAGGTTGTTGTTTGGGGTTTTTTTTCCATTCCTTTTGTTACTTTATCTCCTCTCCTTGTTTGTAGCAATGGCACGTGAGTCTTGTATCACTGTAGGTCTCATTGATCACTGATACAGGACATGGATGAAAACTTTTTTTACTAGCGAGACAAGCTGACAGGATGCATAGAAGAAATTTTCTTTGCTTTTGCATGTTTTGTAACTTCAGAAAGGCATAGTCAGGCTCATAGTAGTAAGATTTCAAAGGTTGCCATCAGAGTATCGTGTTCATTTGTCACACCTTATATACTAGGTGGAATGGTAGTAAACAGGTCAGTTCCAAAAGGAAATGAGATCTAAAATTTTACTTCTTTGAAATGTAAAATTAGAGGTGATTGCATAGAAGAATCATCATCATTCTGTCCTTTTGAACTGCAGGCCATTAAAATGGATCAGGTAGAAGATTGAGGTAGGACAAAGGGGGACTTTGTCCTGGATTCTTACAGCAAAACATGTTAAGGAAATCCTTTCATCCTGAATGACTGTGACTTTGGAATTGGGTAGGATGGTCCATGAGTTGCCTTTCCTTGGTGTTTAATAAATTTATGCCTCACCACTTACTCTTCCTGTATTTTGCAAGGTGGAGAATTTCACCCTAAAATAAAACTACAAAATTAGGAGCAGTGAAAGCAGGGTGGATTTTTTTTCTGTTCTGTCATATAAGCTGAGCCCTCTTGCCCACCAACAGAGAATGAAAACAAAGCTAGTATGTTTATACCAATTGATACTGTCTCTTTAAAATTCAATGTTTTGCCTTTCAGTTTGCTTTATAGGTCACTTAATTTTTGTTACTTTCCTTTGTTATGAGCTAAGAACAGAATATTGCTGAATATGCTAAAATAGATGTATATTTCTTAGGTTGGCATTTAAGCAGACAAAGAATCATGCTTAATGCTGCTGTGATAATAAATAGTACTATAATTGATTGTTGATAGAAACCCTTAAAATACATTTTTATGGTTGAAATATACTTTGGGTAAACAGTGTTCAGTTTGCCTATTAAAATAATTCACTATATACCATGGTTTCTTTGAGTATTAAGGAAGTAGGACTTTTCCAACAACAGTAATTGGTTGACACTGCTTGACCTTAATGCAAAGCTACAGTATTTAATGAACAAACGGAGGGAATAAAGTTTTGATAAATAAGGCAATTTTCATGAAACCTTTAGAAATATGCTTGAAGTCTTTTAGTGTTAGATTGACGGTTTTTCCTTTTGTGAAAAGAATAAGTGAATAATTTAAGGCTATATTTCATGTTTTCAGATCTTCATTCTGTCATATAAATAATAGACTGTGAAATGCAGCAGCTCCTGCACTCACAGATTTAATAGACCTGTACAAGTGAGTATCTTGCTTGGCTTCTGGCATCTTAAAATGCTCTTTTGTGTGTATGTATACCCGAGAAGCAATGCAGAAGTGAGACTTTCTTCAGTAACCAAATTCCATACTTTAAACATGCCACATACTCTGCTTTTAAAGGAATTGTTCTTCTTAAAATACTTTCATTACATCTTGATGTCAATGTTAGTATTTTTGGGTTTTATTTCTGTATTATGATGGACAGATGTCAAAAAAGCAGCACACGGCTATTTGAAATTAAAGTGTAATTTAAAATTTTCTTAAAGAGAGACTGTGAAAAGCATTCAGGTTTGGATCCCTCAGCACAAATCTTTGAAATACCATTGAATCTTGATGAGAAATTAATCAAGTGTATTTACTAAAATAGTGAAATATCAAAGTAATTTTTATTGTTTGCTGCATATATTCTTAGTTACGTAGTTTTTATTTTTTTTAATGGAAACCATATTGGGGGAGGCAGAACAGACAATAGTAAAATCAGACATATTTCTTTTCTTTGTTCCGATCCCCTTTTCCTCCTCCTGCCCTTTAGTACAATGTCTGTTGAAAGGAGAGTGAAGTAAGACTTACTGAGAACAAGTGGCTAAGCATTGGGGTGTTTTCACCTTCTCAGTCTTCCAAGCAGAACATACTTGTGTGACTAGTGGACTGCAGGCAGCATAAATACTTCTTTGGAAGATATGTGCTATTGTACCTGTTTTGTTACCTTGAAAAAAGTAGCTTCCCTAAACACTTCTATTTATAGGTTTAAGTCAAATTACCTGCATTTTCTTCCTGATACCTACTCCTTTAAACATTGGAGTAATTCTAGTTGTTAGGAACCTTCTACTAGCATATGATACTGAGCTCCTGCTTTCTTCCATTGTATGTGGGAATGGAGGCATTTGTACAAGTAAGGAAATACCTTTCTTCATATATTGAAGACTGTTTTCTGTAAATGATGTTCAAGTCTGACAGATGGTCTGCATTTACCATGGTATTGATTTATGCAGTCCTCATATAGGTTCCAGAAATGTCTTGTAGGGATCCTTCAAAGTGAGCTGTCTACATGAGGATGCCATCACTTTTGCTAAAATAAAGGCAAATCTTTTTGTTTTTGCTAATAGTTTAGCTCATATAGTAAAGTTACTTCTTACTTTTCAAGAAAAATAATCTTTGTATCTTTTGTCATGGTAATAAAAATCTTAACATAGTATTTTATTCTGTTTCATAAGTTACTCTGGTAACTTATTAATTTCTTCATTTTTTTCATTTTCTCAGATAATTTTCTTCATATTCACAGTAAATCCGTCTTTTGATTTCAGCTAGGCCAAATACTCAAATGGAGAGCGTACTTCTCCCATTCTCCCTTCTCTATCCAACTGGTTTGTAACTCAGAAAGCATCAGTACAAGCATAGAGACCATTTTGCTGTCTACCTTGTTGAAAAAACTGTCAAAACTGTATGAATCAGACAAAAATCTTTGTGCTGAACTGGTGTGAAATACATTGTCATCACCTCTGTTTTCAGAACTTACATAGAGTAATATTTGCTGTTTATTTTGCTACATGAACATTATTTAAGCTGTTGGCTGGGGATGTTTCTGTTGTTCCAATAAGAATTTACAAGATTAGTATGTTAAATATATTGATTTTATTAAACCAACCAGTCACCGATTGGGTCCACCTGTGACTGAGTCGGCTTGTGGTACTTGAGCAATGCATTTTTTATTATTCATTGATGCTTCAGTACAAGACTGTGGTCTCACTGTAGTAAGTCCTCTGCATATCTACACATACAGAGTTTGGGTGGAAATGCAGGAAGGAGGGTATAAAAAGCAATGGAAGGAAATGGGAATGCAGAACAGCAAGGATGCTTTGCTAGTGGCTAAATGGATACATGTGCTAATGCTGATGATTTCTTTTAAATTCTGAAATGGTTTCTGTTCTTCATTTAGTCAGTGTGGCACTTTTTTTGTTTAATTTGTTAACACCTATAGAAATTAGAAAGAACAGTGGTTATGACAAATGGACTATGTAATTTGAAAATTGTATTTTGTCACATGTTTTAGTCACAAAACCCAGTTGAAATCAATTGTCCAAACATTCACTTAACATATTAATAAGTAATACAGGAATACTCTGAGCCCTCTTGAATTAGATATATTACATCTTGTTACAAAATATAATGCCAGGCTTAATAACTCAAAGTATGCTTGAGAATAAAAATACATTTGTGTGCTAGTATGTTGCAATTAGAATTCTAATCCAAATTACAAAAAAAAAAAACCTAAACCCACTATTCAGTTGGAACTGTTTTATATACTCAAGAGTAGACCATTACCTGTAATTTAATTTCTTAAAAAAGAAATCTCTTTTTTTTTTTTACATGTTGGTATGCTTTTTGTGGTGTATTTCTAAATATTAGAACACTGTAATATTACAGTGTCAGATTACACTTTTATCTGACAACAGTGGTCAGATTTCAGGAGCTATTTGGGTATTTACTTGCAATATCAGTGTCATTTAGGACTTCTAAAAAAAAGTGTCTAAATGGTTGTGTTCTTACATTTTCGGGAGAAGACACTATAGAAACACTCAAGTATCACCTTTTCAAAAAGGGAAGATGGTGTTTCCAGTTGAACACTATTAGCTTTGCATATTTGTAATAGGAAAAATTGTTTTAAAATACCATTTTATCCCACCATGAGTAGACTTTAATCATCTCACAGTAGCTGAAAAATTCTGCATAAACATGTTTTGAGGAGGGTTTGGTCAAAAATTTTTTTTTGTGATTTACAAGGGGATTTTTGAACAGTTAAAAGAGAGTTAATAAAAGATAGATGGCTGATCCGTTGCTGAGATTTGATTTGTTAAGTTTTTCTTAGAACCACAACCTTCAGCATTTTTAGTGTGTTTATAACCAGATGTAGTGTGCTCTTGAACCCTATACAATATTCTGTGGTCTTATTAATAATGAATGAACAACTTTCTAGAAAATATATTTAAAATACCAAATTACTGAAATTTGTAAGATACGTGGTTTTAAGAAGTTCATTCACAGGAGGAGAAATTGAAAATAATGCTGAGAAATAGGCAAGAATCACACGTTGACAAAAATCTCAAGTTGAATACTGAATAAGTCTCCGTAATGCTCAAATTGTTAGAGTTGTCTGTCTGCCATTATTGTCATCTTATAAATAAATAAATTGAACCACATGGACTTATTTTACGTGTTATTTCTGTCTCTCCTGATACATGATTATGTGAAATACAATACTTACTTGACTTGGAAAAAATTAAGCAAGTTTCAGGGGTTTTTTTTTTTATTGTATTGAAATGTCCAGAAGAAATGCAGTGCCTTACGTCTTGAATCCCTAACTTGAATCCTGTTAGATCAAACAAAAATCTAAAACTATTTTTAGGACTTATTCATCAAGTATATTTATTCTCCGTCTGAAGGTCAATTCCAGAAGTCTGGTACCAGGACTGCCACTTCAGGTTCCTCATTGCTCCTGGTGCCTGGGCCATATCCCAACGCTATTGGCCTGTTGAACGTGTGGAGAATATCCTTCTAAAGACAACTGTCTCCTTTGTGTTTGAGCACCTGCCACTATGTGAGTTAATTTTTTTTGTATTTTTTTTAAAAAGCAAACTGAGTTTGTCTTGTTTTCATTAATGTCATAGTTACACATTTAACATTTATAAAAATGTTTGTGATATGTCTCCTGCAGTTGTCCAAAAACTATTTTCATACCATTTCTGTATCAAAAGAAATCTTACTTTACAAACATAGGTTCTTTTCTCCCCCATTTGCTGCATTAAATTTTAAAAGACAAGTGAAGATAGTAACTGTAGTATTTGGTTTTAAAACTGACGGATAACTGTATTGCAGTCTGCTTCCCACAGAACTGGTGAAACATAGACAGTGTCAGTGGGAGCTTTTCTTTGCTTTCTCCCATAATATGCCCTAAGTCCCGACCTGAAGGGGCAATTCACTCTCTAATTTAAACCTCTCCTTAACATTAACAACATGGCAGTGTTTAGTAATGATACAGTGTTTACTGTTAAAGACTTGCCAATTTGGCCTTAAATAGCTAGACTATATTACTTCCATTTGCCATATTCCCTCTGTTTAGTTTGGAATTGCCTTGCAAATGTTAAGGTGATAGTATTGAATTGTATAAAAGAATTATAAATTGGAAATCCTAGCAATGTGGATTTAAAGTTCTAGTATTGGTCTACAGAAACACACTAGTTCAAGTAGTTAAAGGTCAGTAAACTTATTTTAATAGGTACTTTTTTTTTTTTTTTTTTCTTTTTCTGACTTCCGTCAGTGACTTTAATTAGTTATTTTTGCTTCCTATTCTCTGGATAATTTAAAACTCCTTTCTGAAGTGATTTTTTAAGACGTATATGAGCTTGTATATGTAGTTTCTGTACCTTGTAAGTGTAGTTAGTTTTTTCCAGTGTTGCAATAAAGTACAGAACACTATGCAGTACATTAAAGAAATAGAGCCTATGCATCAGAACAATTTTCATGCCTCACTCAATTCTTAATGTAAATTAGTAGGAACATTGGTTATCCATTTGAGAAATTGAGTTGGTATAAAAATAAAAATGCACTTACGGTATGTGGTGCTTTGTGTATCATCTTGGGAGTGTTTTGCTGTTTATCTGTCACTTGCATTAGAAAAAGCAGTCACTGGCTGCAGGTGACATTAAAAATTAAAGGTTAACCTCAATTTCTTTACTGACCAGACGTGGGGCAGAAAGTTCTTTTGGATGTGTGCCTGGATTTTGGAACTGTCAAATAGAGTTGAGAAGTAAAGACTAGTGCTTCTCGTGGCTTAATCTTTTTGTATGTGCAGGTGTAATTATATGATTTCACCATTTCCAAGTGTTTAGACTGCTTCTTGTAGGTTATATCAAGATCATTTTTCATTGCATCCAACTTTGTGAAATTAAAAAATTACATGATAACACTATAGTAAGTAATGATAATGAACTCATTTTACTGATCTACATAATTTTAAGAATGTCTTTTTATTTTGTTGCTTAGAAAAACTAATTAAAATAGCTGTGTTTCCTATTACTAGAGAATACGTGTGTTTCAAAACCTAGTTAAAATTGTTCTTGAAAATTGCTTTAGAAGGTTTTGAATATTCTGGTTAACTCATTTACATTTAATGTAAGCCAAGCTTTATATACTCATGAACAAACCTGGGAGATCTTTCTTTAAGTTTTTGACAAACTCGGCTTCTCCATCGTAGTGCCTTCAAGGTGAGCCAAGTTCAGTAGCGTTGGCTTCCCTCGTCTATCACTCCAAATGTTGGAGGCAGCATTCAGGCTAGTGAAGAAGGCTTCAGGCAGCAGGGGTTTCCATGTAACCTGCCAGATATCTTTCCTTTATTAAAGAGGTATTGTGCTTGTTCAGTGGTAGACCAGACTACAGGCAAGTCTCGATACCTGAGACGCAACTTGAAGCTGTGGCTGCTGGCTTTACTTTGTATTTCATCTCTTAATTTTCTTAGCCGTGCAGTAAAGGTAGTATGCACATAGTGGTAGATCTGGTGCTTCTTGTTGACTAATAAGGAAAATGAGAAGGGAAGAAAGAAAAATGAAATTTTTTTCGTGATTAAAATAGACTGCCAAAATGCATCTTTTTTTTTCTTCCCCCATCCTCCATTTACCAAACAGTGAATCTCTTTTGTCCATGGCTGTTTTCCCTCTTACAGCTCTTCATAGGAAAACAAGAAAATAGAAATTTCATTAAAGAAAGCAATGCATATTGCTAATTTAGAGAAGAACACTGCAATTGATGTATTTGAGGACCCCTAGTATTTCAGATGTGTATAATCTTATTAGAATTATATATCTATGTGCTTGCTTCATAGTAAGCTTGGCACAGTTGTTTCAGGACTGGTATACTGTAGATTGTTCTGACTACAAATTAAATCATGTTAAAAATTCTTTGGTGGGAAAGTGATAATGCTCATTTAGTGTACTTTACTTATTATTCCTAATTTGTTAAACCTATATTTAAGGCAGATAATTTCTCTGAAGACAAAATATTTTTAAATGCTACTTATTTATTTTCCTGTAGTTCCCACTGCTTGTAATTTTTCCAGTGCTTGCTGAGATTGGTTTCACTTAATACTTCTTGATTTCTTGTGTTTCAGATATTTTCATGTTGACATAATACTGAAACTGGTCAAACAAGTTTCACTATTGAAGTGATTTATAAAGAAACTGAAATACTGTATAGCTTTAAACATAGTTCCTTTGACTTAGGGAGTAGTTAAATCCCATATAATAGTTGATAATTGTTGGCTTACAGCCTGGTTCTAAAGTCTTTGTTTTGCACACTGGGTTATGAAGCATCAAGAAAACTGAATGTTGGGTTTTTTTCAGATGAAATATCTCAGGGAATTAAATACTTCAGGAATTTATAATTTGTTTATAATTTGAAATGCAGTGCTTTCTAAGAAGAAATCTTTTAGTGATTTTATGTATTGTCTTACAGGCTCTAGAATAGGTAGCATGTTATAATTTGTCAGTTAATTTAAATTTAAGTAAACTTCTGTATCAGTCTAAAAAGCACAGGTGATTTGCAACTATATTACAGATGGCATCTTTTCTTAAATACTACAGTAATCTGTGTTTTGTGGAGCAAGTGAATTACCCATTTGTTACGCTGTTATGCAGCTCACAGAGGTCATCACACATCTGTATGAGCCGAGCATCTAAGTATTTAAAAAACCCAAGACCAATTCAAGTAGCCCAATTCATTGCAGTGTTTCTGTTGTTGCTGTTCCTGCAGGGTTGGTGGTCCACTCACTTGTGTTTAGTTCATGGCTGTATTACAGAAATGGGCTCGAGAAAGAGAGATATGCATAAGATAAGGACTTTTTTCCCACATGTAGCAAAACTTGCAGGACATGCAGCTTCAAAGGGTGGAAGAACAGGTGCAAGATCCAGAGTTATTTTGTAAAGCACTAAAATCAGGTTATATCAGTTCTCCTCAAGGGTACATAATATCAAGTTGAGACTAGTAATTACCACAGCTTTATTTTCAGTAGCCTTCTGATTCTCCTGGTGAGGACTAGTGGTATTGTGTGTTATTAGCCCATTCTCTTCAGATATCCTTTTTGTTTTTGCTCGTTGTACCATGTTAGGTTTACCTACTTTATGTAGCTGACAAATTTGGTACTGCTTCACATTCTTGTTAGTTCAAGTTGCCTCTGGCAGTGGTCTTTGTGCATCTCCCTTGCCCTTGCCCCTGCCCCTGGCATTTTGCCCCATTTCCCTCCTGAGCCTCCTTTTGGGCAATGTGCCTTTGAAACCTGAGCTGGCTGTGGACAGAGCCCAGCTGATTCTGGCAGAGCGTTTTCATTGTACTTGGTGCCTGCTTTAAAGTTCATCTTCATTTTAACCATGAAACCACCCTTGCCAGTACAAGGGAAGAGCTAACTTCTGCCTTGCAATACTTTAAAGTGGGCTTTATAACAAAGATGGAGAGAGACTTTTTACCAGTGCCTCTAGGGATTTAGGCCTCTAAAAGTAAAGGATGGTGTATTTAGATGAAATCTAAACAAGAAATTCTTTACAGTCAGGGTATTGAGAAACGGAAATGGGTTGCCTAGAGAAATTGCGGATACTCCATCCTTGGAAGTGCTCAGGGCTGGGTTGGATAGGACTTTGAGCAACCTGATCTGGTCTAGATGTCCACCTCTCTCCCCATGACAAGAAGCTGAACTAGGTGTTCTTTAGAGGTCCTTTCCAACCCAACCCAGTCTGTGATTCTACTTGAGGACAGCAGCTTCTTGCCTTTGTTTTACCTGATTAGTATTATGTATGTCTCTTGCATAGTTTCATTATATGTTTCCTCTGCATTTTGTTGACTTTCAGACTCTTTCAGAGACATTGCAGTGGTTGCAGGTTGTATTGATTGAACCTGGTCAAAAGACTTTATTTGTGGTTTGGTTTTGTTTTCAGTAAGAGATGAGTGCTACCTTAGATGATCATAAATGCTAATCAGAATTTGTTTAAACAGATTTGTTAAAATTGTTCTTAAAGGATTAAAAGTGACAGCCTTAAGCATAGCTGGATGAAGCAAACGATGGAGGGGAGAAACAGTTGGGTTGCCAGCAGTGTATACAGTTAAAAATAAGATTGTAGTTATGTTTTGGTGTATTTGAAGTGATCCTCCTACCACAGATGTGACAACCACAGACAGTTGTCTCTGATGTGTTTAGAGCTGTGATAATGTTCCAGTAAAGCTTTAAGGACAAAAAAAACATATAAAATATTGGCTGTAATTTCCCTTGAAGGGAAGGGATGCTATTTCATGGCTATCCTTGGCTCTCTTTTCCTTACCTTTCCTCCTCCTGAAGAAATTCTGTGGGATTTACAGAATGCTTTATTTCCTGGACAAATTCTAAAGCACGTTCACAGAAATTTAGTGAGTTTTGCTCTTAAGTTATACAGATTTAAATGTCTAAAATGTATTCAATGATACTGACAGGTACCAGTGTAGATGCCAGGCATGTGCAGTTGGAGTCCAGTACTAGGGATTGATCTGCAATGCAAGCAGCAGCATTTCTCAGTTGTTGTGACTGGCCAGCATTTGTAATTTGATGGAAAACAGATGAATAAAGCCAAATTCAAGTGACAGTGATGACCAACTGCCTAGTAATTTAAGACCTTCCACACATTGCTTAGTGCTATTTATTCAATAAACACATATAGAAAATGCAGAACTTTATGCATTTCTTTAAGGTGATAGAAGTTATTTTATATTATCAGCACTCTCTCATATTTGAATAAATTACTGTGGAACTAATATAAAACTCAACTTTCTGAGCAGCTTCATGTGGTTTTGTTCAAGCTTTCATTTCATCATGTACATTGCATAACTTCATATTAAACACTTTCTTTGGAATATAATTTCTACAGATTTGTAATTTTTAAAGAATTAAAATCTTGCCACCAACTTTTGCAGTCGTTTTCTCCATATTATGTATCTGATCCTGTAAGACCTTTTCTCATAAGCATTAATGTAGTAAGAGTTGATTGATGAATGGTTCAACTAGATTTACAAGAAGTGGTTGAATGTTGTTTTATCATTTTTTGTTAAGGACCATGCATGCCTTAGGGTTATAGAAAAGGTTACCTGTATCTTGAAACTTGCAATATTTATCATCTTTAACAAGGGAATTGTAGATCAGGTGCAGGAATTTCTCTATATTATAAATGTTCTAAACTTGTTTTGGCATATTAATCCAGATTATTTTAAAATCCAGAAGTGCACTTTATAGTGGGATCCAAGCTGGATCTGAGAAAAAAAATCGTTATTCTCTGTCATTTGGCAGAGAGGAGTAAGGGACAGAAAAGGAAGAAAATGCTCTTCTTTTTAAGTGAATGTATTCTTCCCATAAAATGTACCAACAAAAAGTAGATCAAGACACTCTTTCTTGGAGACACTCATACAATCTGACAGGAAAGTGATTTTAATTAATTTAAAATCCAGAAGCAACAGTATTTCTTCCTGAGTAGAAGGTTGGGAGACCTTAATTACACATTGCTCTTGAAAGCACAGATTGCACTTAGTTTCTTTTTGGTCTTTTAGACTCAGACTTTGGAAAGTATTTAACATAGAGGAAGTAGCAGAGTACTTTCCTGAATTGACAGGCTGTTACTGAGTCTTCTCAGTATGAATATAGCTACTTGAAAAGAATAGGACTTTAGTGGAATGTTTTGGGGTTGGTTATTTTGGTTTTGGTTTGGTTTTTATAACAGAAAAGTTATCCCACACCTTCAGCTGGATTTTGCCATCAAAATTTTAAAAAGCATTTGCTGCGTAAAAAATAAGTTTTGACAAAAGCAAAGGAAATGGCAAAGTGTTTAAGTTGTGAATCAGTATCTAGTTAAGTCTAATCATGGTTTAGTGCTATGGTTGAGAATATTTTATAGTGTGAAACTGCTCTAGGTGAATAGCAACCAGCTAGAGGAATAGTGAGTGACTAATTGTATATCTAGGTTAATGTCACTTATTAAATGCACTTTTATGAATAAAATGTAAATGTTCAATGGAATTGTAGTTACTTCTGTATATGAAAACTATAGTTATGAAGCCTGCGTGGTTTTGTAGCATTTTAGGGGGAAACAATCATGGTTTTGTTTTACTTTAATGTTTATTTTTTAGCAAAGACACATATAAATAATAAAATATTCCCATACAAAATATTTTTCTTATTCCAAAAGATACTGTATGAAACATCATTAAAAGGATGAACTATTTAATGTAAAAAAGAAAGTTCCTCCTTCATGACATTTTTGCTCTATACAGGGATCTTACACAAATGCATCTAGATTATTTGAAAAGAAAATTTGGCTAATACAGTTTTTTAAATTTTTCTGACACTGCTTTTCAGATGTAATTCCTTTCTTGAATATATAATTAGTGGGCAGTGCAGGAACTTGAAGCACAGAAGATTTCCTATGAAAGCTTCTTTGAAGAGTTGTAGTAAAAGCTGCATTTAAGACTTTGCCAGTATTAAAATGGCTTCCAGCATCTTGTTTCTTGTGACTATTTTAAGTTTTGTAATTAATATTGAGATTTCAGTATTTTCTCTGTGGCAAGTACTAGGGAGTGGTATCAGATTGATTTCCCTGTTTCCTGTACAAACAAGCTCTGAGTTTGGGAAGGTCTTCTCAACATCTCTCAAGGTTTTGCAGTTAAAAGTCCCACAAAATAACTTTGCCTTTTCAGAGTATTTGTAGGGTGCTAAGAGGAAGAGTTTCTTGTTTGGTAGCCATAATTTGGTCTAGTGCAGCAGTGATACTGATTTCTCTATTGCCAGGCATTCAGCAGAAGCTTGGGAAATTTAGTACTTTACACAGAAAAATAAATTGGTTCAAGTAATTGGGAAAAGGGAAGTGATATTTAATGGAAGAGACTGATGGTTTGGTCTGAGTCCATACTTCCTCAAACTGGAACAGAATCTAGAAGTCCTTTTAGATTCATTTTTATTACAAGGCACAAAGCTAAGAGAGACCAGAAAAGTCACTGTTCCTTAAAATATATCTCTTTGCATATATACACAGTCCGTGCATTTCAAGTTGAGTCTTCTAATGATTACATGTTGAGTAACTTGAAAAACAACATACATAACCAGCAATTTCATTATACACAGAACTGATCCGACTTGTCTTACGTGCCCAATTTTACTCCTTTAAGATGTGTGACATTTTTGCATTCTCATAGTGCTTCTCAGGTATCAGGGAATCGCCTCCTTAAAAATAAGATATGTATCTGAGACTGTGGTAGTTTGAGAGCTGTTTCATTACATATGTTTGCATTTGCAGTCTGAAAATGTCACACTAACCTCTTACCAAAATACACAAAAAAGTTCCTCATTTAAAAATATGTCAGAATATTTGGACCAATTTGATTTGCCAGTTTTTCATTCTGGAGGGATAGATTTTTTGAGGCAGAGTTGCATGTTATAAAATTAAAGGAAATACTTAGCTGACCATCACAGAAAAATCATGATAGTGTGTGCATAGAAATACGGTTTTTGTGTGTTTGTGTGTGTGTGTGTCTCACAAGAGGTATGAGAGATGAGTGTTCTTCTTAACTGAAAAGTTCTTTTTCCACTCTAAGGATATTTAAAAATCATTCTATCCATTTGGTGGAGCAATAGCTTAGTTAATGAAATTTGATATTTTGGAGTTTTTCATTCTTGTGTAACATCTGTAAATATGATCCCAAACCTTACATGAAGTTCTGTAATTAACTTAGTGTTTCCATGGCATTTTCTCAATGAATAGAAAAAATGCTATTTATACAGATGGAGGAAAAAAAAAAATTTTCCTCAGCAATACAGTTGTTAGATTTTGGTGGGGTTAAAATATCAGCCATCAATGCAAAATCTGGTTTTGTTGTTACCTGCTTAAAAACCTCTGTAGGTTTTACACATTCCAAATAAGCAGTGAGGTGTAGTCCAGCCCCCTGTCTGTACAGGGGTAAGATCAGTTAAAAAACAAAGCACTTTTTAACTTTTACAGAAGACCTGTACCTCTGTGATCACAGCACTTAGTTTCTTTATTTTCATTAGTTTTTCTCTCCGTGTAATGTACATAGAAAGTTAATGATGAAAGAGTAGTAAAGTATTCATTGAAACTGAAAATTATAGTATTTGCAAATATAAAATCATAATTTACATAAATTTTATCGTCAAGAACATTATGAATGTAAATATGCCTTCATCTATTCTCAGTCTTATAATGCCATTCGTTGTCCAGTGGGAGATGAAGAGTGATGTTGAGACTGCTGTTTAACCTATTATAGCAGCCTAAAGAAATTAAATAGCCTTGATGTAAATATGAGGTGGGAAAAGAGTATTCATCTCCATTAAGTGACACAGAAAAACATGGTGAGAATAACAGGTGGGTGGGTATGTGTTAAGCGCTGAAGTCCCTAAATTTGGACACTAATTATAACCACAAGGACAATTGCCTCCCACATACTTAAACTGTAATTTCAGTATGTGTTTTCAGACCAAAAATATGCTTCACAGTTCTTTAGGCACCAAATATGGATTTTTTCTTGCATTCTTTTTTCATCTGATACATGATTCCTTTTCCCCTGCTATTAAATGAGGGCCTAACACTAAAAAGCTGATTTCATTATGTACTCCTTGGTACAATTAGATCTTTAGACTTTGTATTTTACTAGATCTCATAACTATGCTGAGGAAATCCTAGCCATTTTATAGTGCCATAAGCAAATGTTGCGCCATTATATTCAAATTATTTGGAACAGTTGTTTCAGCTTCATATTAATGTTACATGCACCTGTGGATGACCAGTAGCTACTTAACTTGTTGCGCCACATAGTCACTCTTACTTTGTTTCTTGAAGGTGTATTCTTGTAAAGACAGATAATATACTTGCACCCTTTCCTAAAATTATTTTTATGTTACATTAGATAATTTTTATATTGAGTAATTTCATAAATGAGAACAGAGATGTTGTATAAAACTGTCTTTTAAAGTTTATTGAGTATTGCAGTTTCTTTAATATTAAACTTTTTAGTGCAGGAGAGATCATTTTGATTGTTTAGCTATTCCATCTTTGATGTAAATCAAGGTAAAGTATTAATCATGTTTAAAAAATCCAAATCATTACTTCACCTTTACCTTGATATATAATATACAAAAAAATGCATTATGTCACTGCCTAACCTGATGTAATAATTAAGACATGGTATTTCTAGACCTAATTTGTCTGAAGTTTTTCAGTAATTCTCTCTTACTATCCTTTTCTGTGCTTGATTAGATAGTTATTGGCTATTACACTTTCTCCACATGTACTAAGCTGTAGATCTCAATCAAGTCACCTCTAATCTTACTATAAATAAGCTAAATATACTGATCTTTTATCTGTCTCACACACACAATAAAAAGAAGGATTTCCTGACTGTAATTCTTGTAACTCCTTTTTTGGCCCTTTTAATTTCAACGTCCTTTTGAATTAAAGATACCAGGCCTGGTTATAGCATTCCAGTGATGCCATATGTGCAGATAATTTCAGGTCCTTAGTACTACCATATATTTCCCTTTAATGCACCCAGGGATTGTTTTTAGCTTCTTAGCTACAGCAACATAGTAAGAGCAAAAAAAGCATTTGGTTATTTACAATGACTTGTAAGTTCTTTAGGGATTCACTGCTTTCTAGGATATAATCCTCCATTTTATGTGGCCTGTCTTGTCGGTTCTTAATGTTCTTAAGGTAAATAAATTAAAATAATGTAATTTCTACTCCGAGATTTACTTAATTTATGCAGCTTATTGGAAGGATTTTTACTTATTTTTGTCATCACATAGCTTCAGCTTTTTGCATAACAGTGAAGAATCAGTCATCAGGTTTTATGTGTATTTTGTGTGATTGATACTTTTAAAAAGACAATAAGGAGGACTTCACAAAGCATTAGAGCATTAATACAGCATGAAGAAGGCTTATAATGTGTTTGGCTTCTGCTGATACCTAATGATACGGCAAAAAAGCACTCTTCTACAGGCCTGCTTTTAAGATACAAGGGAACCAGAGGAATTGTTAAGAATAATAGATAGCATATCTTGGATTAATTTTTTTAAATTTGTTTTTAGGAGCAGAAGCACAACAATCCTGTCTTAATCTTTCTTTTAGGTATGCTGCTTATTTAGCTTTTAGTAACTTGTAATTTAAGATCACAGTTATTAGGTGTATTTCTGCATTTTATATATCGCTCCCAGATGCTACAGTATTAGTTTTTATCACTGCATATTTTATGAAATGTCAGCCTTCTGTTGGCTGTTCATGCAGCATTGTTAGTGATCAAAGCCACAACATAAAGGAGAGGAATCTAAACAGTTGGCTTATCTTTGTCCTTCATTGTGACACAATACCATAAAATTACTTTACTATATAAAAGGCAGGCAAAGCTTCGTGTAGCACACTGTGAAAAGGTGAACTTTTTGTTATGCTCAACAAAATAGATAAACTCTTCTGGGTGATATTTTGTGCAAGGAAAGTAAAGTTAGCAATGATATCTTTGGAGTTTGGAAAAAGTTTTCATCTTTTCTTGCCTTTTAAAAGTACAATTATATATATATCTATGTGTGTGTGTCTGTGTGTGTGTATTGTAATGCTATTATATATCTATCCTTTAAAACCTTCTGAAATGGAAGAAATGTGTCCTTTGGAGTAATCTGTATGGGATGTTGTGGACTTCTTTGCGATACAATTAATCAAGACATATCACTTGAAGAGGGATAATTAGGAAGATAATAGTTACTCTCTACATTATGAAAACTGCTGGTGATTATCAAGTATATTTGGCTTCCATTTTGGTTTTTCACACAGGAGATTATTTTGAGTTTATCCAAATTTTTGGTTAAAAATATCAGAATATCAGTCAGCCTTAATTTTTCTGCTTGCCTAAGTGAGTTGTGTATCAGAACTGAAATAATAAAGTAGGAAAAACTCTACAAGCTCTGGAGATATTCTAGGAATAAAAATCTTGAATGATTTTGATCAGCTGTTGTGTATGCCCTGCACAGCAGTTGGTTCAATCAATTTTATGTTTTGGGATGGTTTTATTAAAACGAGCTGCTGCTTTCAGTAAATCATTGTAAAGATGCTAGCTTTCTATATGCTTTTTGGGGGCCTGCAGCTTACCAAGGCAGTCTCTTAATATAAACAGTCTTTACTTGGCTCCTCAAGAGGCTGGGCTGAATTAGTAACCCCCTTACCATGTGTAGTATTTCTCAAGATGGGACAGAACACAAAAAAAGGAAATACAGTCTCCTAATATGACAGTGGTACAAGAAGTAAAAGAGCAAAAGTATTTCTGTGGTACTGTGGGGGCCTGTGACAGGCATGTCAGTCAACAAGGCTCTTGACAGTATCTCTTAATAAAGATGATGATGCACACTACCTGGTTGCATGTGTTTGTGTTTGTCTTTCCAACTGCTGCTAGTCGGTAGCTTGTATGCATGTATTCTCTCACAGTATGTGATCATATTTTGATAAACATTTCAGAGGTTTTGAACAAACCAACAGTGGTATTTTCTTCATGACGTTATGATCAAGATGGCCATAGTGGTCCATTTTATCTTGGCTTTATGGATGAGATGGTCATTTCATCCATCTTTCCTTGAAAGCTGGCACAGGAAGAGACCATTTTCCTGTGTACATTCCAAGGTTTTATTACTTCTGTCTTGATGTGCTTCAAAAATACAGCAGGTAGAAAACAAACTGTTACAAGTGAGTTAAGGTTGAAGATGTTTAGTATATCAGAAGCATTAATTATTAATGCTTTCAATTAATTAATTTTGAAAAGTGGAATTTAGGAAAACAAAACAAAAAATGTGACAGTGGTAGGTAGTTCATGCGTCAGCTATCCGACAGTAGTGTGCTCAGTGCAGGTCATCCTTCGTGTATGAATATGACATCACACAGAGTCTGCATAACTTTCTACCAGCATCAAGTTTATGATCCTTCTCCTGCCCCTCACAACTGAAAGGGCTGAACATTCAAAGCTGCAGACCTATTCCCCATCTTTCTAGATGAGGTGTGATTGTAGTATGTTTCTCTTCTAACTTATTGATGAAGTAGGTTCTCCTACTCTATGTTTTCATCCATTGTCCACATGAGTAGGTGAATTTTACATGTCTTATATTTAGTGGGATTCTGGTTTGGTGATGAAGGCAGAAAATCTCTAGTCTTACCTGGCCATGATGAAGGATTTAGAGTCACCAGAGAAATTGTGAAGCTTATAGCAGTTTTAGTGTCCACAGCAGGAAGAGATTTGCTCCTCAAAGAGAGTGATGTACAAGGGTGTATAAGCAAGGTTAGGTGTCTAGGAATCAGAAGGCCAGATATGTTGGCACTTCTTTCAAGTCCAGAAGTTCGGGTGACCATGGAGAAAAGACAGAAAGCAATAAAGACAGTCTTTAAAGGGAGTGATTTTTCCTCTACTGATCTTAATACCTTTAGCAGATGTTTTGTAGTTGAAGGGTCAACATTTTGTTCATGGCTCTTTTTTATTTGTATATCTAAGACTGCTTCAAACACCTGATAAGAAGATGCTAATGACACTATAAGAGCTGGAAACATGCAAACCTTATTCAAGCAGGTTCTCTTATCTTTACACTGGTGAGTCTCTTTGATTCCCTGGCCAAGAAGTCAAGCATGAAATGCACAGCTTTCACGTATCCACTTGCAAACCTGGTATACCCCAATTGCAGTGACCAACAGTCAAGTCTTGATGAAGCATAATATGTAGTGGTACTTCTTTCTGTAACTGGTGCTTTGTGGTCCACAGTTTCATGAAGAGGTAGTAAATAGTTGGGATGATATCTCTTTGTTAATATACTGGATATAATCAAGGTATCTTGGTGCCTTTTAACCTGATATTCTTGGAACTTGATATGCAGCTCACACAGCTGATACACTTTGGAAACTTAATGTCACTTTACAGATGTTTTGTATGTGTATATGCGCAAAATATTTTGTAGATTGGTCCCATAATTTGCGAGCGTATATGTGAGCTTATTTCCATAGAAAAAACTTTCATGACTGTTTTGACCACCTTTCCCAGTTAGTTTCAAAGGCAGTCTTCACTAGGTAAATGAATATAGTGGTTTCTTGAGCATTTGTCAATGCTAATACCAGCAAAACCGAAGGTTTTTCAGCCTTATTTTAATGCCGTTATCCTCAAATCTCTAACCTGAGGGTTATAAATGTAACTGACAGAGAAAATTGAGCAAAATTGATAGTCAGAAATTTCTTAATAAGATACAAATTGTTGGTTTGGACTTGATTCCTGGTCGATGAAAATTGCATTTCTGAAATGTAGCTATATTAGTTTATGCAAGGGTTATCACAGTGCTTGTACCTATGGGGTGTAGTTGTCAGATTGCTGCTCTGCACTGCAGAGAGCTCAGTGAGGGTGACAAGTACTTAAAAACAAAGTTATGTACGAGAGATGCTGCAGCTCTATATATATAAGGACTTCATGTTGACCCCATCCTCTCTTATTAGCAATGTGGTTTTTTGATGCATTTTGCATTTCTATTTTTTTGTAAACTTGTGTCCCTGGCCTGCTAGAATTGGCCAAGGGAAAAGTCAGCAAGGTTTCTAGGATGCTGTCTTCAGTACACCTTTTTAGTTAATACGTAGATTAATATTAATGATAAGTACAGTAGGAACTATGAGTGTTGGGTCACCTGAAAGAATTAAGATGCATTCATGGTAGCAGTAGAACAACTCAGCTATTTTCAAAGCTAATGAAGTTTTAGTTCAGAATTTACTGTTGAAATCTAAAGTACAAGTCAAGCCTTTCACCAAAGCGAGAGGGGCAGGATTGGAAAGGGAGGACAAGGCCTTCTGCATTGGTGAAGAAGCTATTCACTGAAAAAGCAATCTGACCAGCCAAATGAGCAATTTCCAGCAAGGAGGTGCTTTCTGACTGCGGCAAGATTGTGAGAATTAATGTTGGATTTTGATGCATTAATTAATCCCAGTTCACACTTCTTACAAATCTACATTTGTAAGTATTCAAGCTGATAAACATTTTTTATGTTAAAAACATGCAAAGGTAAAGGAAGATGCTTAGAAAGCTCAAAAGAGCTGAAGAGGGCTTCAGTTTGGACAATATCAACAGAATGCTGAGGAAAGATGAGCATTGCAGAGCTTTTGGCTGTACTAAATGTCGTGCTTTGCTCACAGAGTGTATGTTGCTAAGCTCTTCCAGGTAAATACTGGCAAAGACCCAGGTTTCAGTTTCATTGAAGTCTACCCCACCTGTAATAACTGTAGTCAAGAGATTGCAGTATTTATATATTCATCAGGTGCACTTTGTTTAGTTGTGATATTAAAATGTGTCAAATTGCTATTCAGGTATGAATGGAGAGTTCACATTCCTAATTTTTATTGTACTCTGAGAGGATTACAATTTCACCTAGAGGTTGGTTATTGTGTAAGAGTGTTCAAAAGAAGTTTAGCATGTCCGACTTCTGATTTGGGAACATAAAGACTGATTGTTCCCTTTCACAGCAATTGAAAAGGTTACTGGTTTAAAATATGTGTGTGTCTGAGGTTGCAAAGGGGCTAACAAAGAAAGATAAATGCCTCCTGCATTTAACTGTAGTGCAATTCCCATCAGTTCAAGAACAGGTTGCTTAAAGGTGGGAGGTGCAGCAGTTTTCTGATCTCCTTGTTGGATCACCTGCCAGTCAGCGGGGTACTGTGTCTGTCTTCCAAACTTTGCACCTCATGAAATCTGAAGAGAGAAGGTGCTGAGATAAGATAGTTAAAGCTAACGGTGATAGGCAGTGATCATGCCTTCTTTTTACTGGTGAGTTGGCAAACAAGGAATATGTCTCTCTCTCCATGGTGGCTAAAGATGGATGAGCCGAGGAATGTCTGAACTTTAGGCATGAGAGACTTTGAGACCCAGGAGGACAAAAACAGGTCAGGTTAGGCTTGAACAGGATGGCCATGCTGCCTGTAGGGATGAGTAGGCTTCTGCCATGAATAGCAAAACAGCAAAGATCTTCCTTTCCCACCTCTTCTTGTGTTTTGAATTGCATTATGGCTTTTAACTTCACATAAATGTACATGATATACAGCAATCAGTGTTTATGTAGAGTACATGTAGAAACAATGATGTGTGCTTTTATTGCTCTTCATTTTAGATTTGTGGTAAGATGTGAGGAGGAAGATGGACTAAAACATGTTTACAGTTCTAAGGCCTACTAAGGAAGATCTCGGCTGTGTAAACGTACACTTTTTTCTGCTAAGTCCTGTAAATGTAATGGGATAAATTATTTCCACTCCTCTGAATTTATTGTCTTCTCAAGGTTTTAGATTTTGAACTTAACTTTAACAATTTGATATTATGATAACAGCACAATGTAATAGCAACATTTGCTGTGGTTTTAAATCTGTTTCTGATATAGTTGACTTTCAGTGCTTTCTACCATTTAGTGTCAAGTGAATATTTTAAGTATTGACAATGAGAAATGAAAAAAAACCCACAGCTGTGGCATCTTACATCACTAAAATTTGATTTGCACGGACTCAGAGTTCTACTGCCTGCTTTTTAGTACAAGCTGAACGTAGAAATACTGAAAGTTTAGAGGCTAAACTCTTGACATATCTTGGGCAGGAGTGGGGGGCTCACTTTTGATTCATGAGTAGAAGACTAGATTTTTTTGAAAAGTCCCTTTATTTTTATATTGTAAGCCATTGTAGCCAATTTTTTTGATTATTTTCTTAGCATATTTTCTTCTTTTAGATAGTCTGAATTATTTTCTTCACTATGCACCCGCTATTCCTCCAAAAAAATTTAATTCTTCATTTATACTGAGCACCCCACAGGAACACATGACTTAGGAAAGGAAAAAATCAGCAGAAAAATAGGTGGTCTGAGCATTTATGTGTTAAATATGCATGTTAATTAGAAAAAATTAGAAAAAATATGAAAACAGATGTTACATAAATTATTTCAGTCTCAGGATAGTAGTAACTTATACACTGACAATAACTTTTATACGTGCATGTATATGTGTACGTCTGTATCTGGAACATTTATGCAACTGCTACATGGATAGCACTAGAAAAATGACTTCTAGCTTAGACAGGCCTTCTGAATAATTCCTATGTTTGTGGGTGTTTCTCTCCTTTGTTGTGCTGTCCATTGAGCTCCTGAAGGAAGGTTCCTCAAAGAGGCACTGCCAACAGAATTGGTCATATCGTAAGACTCATGGGGAGTATTTGAGGTAACTGGCATTAAATATATGCAAAACATTTTTCTTTGCATGTTGATATTGTATTAGGCAGCAGAAATTTTAAAATGTAAGTCCTTTGTGTTCTCACATACCCCGTTCTTTACTTTGGTCGCTTTATTTCTCTTAGCTCCTCTGCAGTGGAAAAAAAAATTCCTAAGGCTTTCTAGTAGAAGGTACTCCAGCAAAGACTACTAAAATGTTGAGAATGTGTTAACAGAAGAGAGAATTTTGTAAGTGGATATTCATGTTAGAATTCATCTGCTCTTAGTGGAGTCATTTTGTCATTTTATAAAGAAGACACTTCTGACTGACAACCAATTTTCTGAATATAAATTCTGATATAATTTGAATAATTACATAATTTCTGTCCACGTTAAAAAAACAGACATATGTGCAGTTCGTTTTCTAATTATCACCACTAGAGACTGAAACGTTAACTTCTCAGAAAATGAAGGCAATGTAACATGAAGTAAGGGGAAATGTTGAAAAATAAAGACCTGTAGCCTTCTGTAAATTTTCATATAATTATTTCAGTATAACATTCTACTTTTCTAGTTTGATAGCTTTCATATTCTTTGAAACCTTGTATGTTTCTGTTTCGTAAACTTAATTTTTTTTTTTTTTTTTTGTAAGATCCAGCATATGCTTTAGGAAGGTAAAAGGCTGTAAGATGTAGACAATGAATTCTGGAAGAAGATCCTAGCAGATTGGATTGTTAGTATTGAAGACATTTTAAAAAGGTGTTCAGGATATGCAATTGCTATTCTAGCAGATGCATTACGCTAGTGAATGTATGAGAATGTGGTACTGTAAGAAAATGAATTACAGAAAACTATTAAGAAATCTTATTTATGTCTTAAAGAGGAACTATATTACCATAAATCCTACTTTATACCAATAAATTGTGTTGCCTACACAGAATTATTTAAACAAAAAAAAAATCAGTGATGTGTTAATCCTTCACTGCACAGGTATTCATTCACATTAGAAGAGTCAGATCTCATGGGGACAAAAGGAAATTGTATAAAAAAGGAGTAAAATGGTTCCAGCTGTGTATCTTAAATTTTCAAGAAAAAAACTACTTTGGAAACTTCAATATTCAGTCTCAAACTAATAGTGGTGATGACTTCGAAGCCTGTTTGAGCCACTGTTTTTCTCTGAGATAATGTTGCATTTTCTTTGCTAGACTTACATATTTTCATGAGCAGGCAGCACATACTGAAGATTCTTTTTCCCTGGAAAATATTTATTTTATTGTTACTTTATGATGCAATAAGAGTAACCTTAACCTCTGAACACACACATGTTAGAATACCTCCATGCCATTTCTGCCCTGGTCATTTTAAGGAAGTAACTCAGTTGTGCACTTGCATGGGTTCTGGCTTTGGTGGAAATGTCCAAGTTTTTCTCCACAGTCAGCTGAAAATAAAAACCTGTGGCCATTGTACCCTGATGCTCTTACTGTTGCCAACATTAATAATATAATAATGGCAAAATTGTAATTCCAGCTCAAAATAGTAACCATCCGTTAGTTTTGTGATCTTGGGAGGGAGCAAGATATCTGCATTCAGCCATCCTTGTAGTGGAATGTAGGGTAGATATATGCAATTCAAGTGCATTTCCACAAGTATTATGAACCCCTATGATTTTGCTTCAGTAAAAATATATGGCTACTGAAATTTTATTTGGCCATAGATCATAGTGAAGCTCCTTTCCTGCCTGTAAGCAGTGGTTCATTCATGTAGCATTCTCTGTTATTCCTTGGCCTAGTGACCCTTCTTCCAGATTCTGAAAGAAATTAGGAGAGAGCAACTGCTTTGCTTTTGAAAACCACAACCTAACACAACCAGAACCAGACCGTCCAAGAATCTGTGCTACTATTTAGGCATCAATGAATAACAATAAAAAGAATTAGGAAAAGTTTGTGAAATAAATTATGACATCACTTTGTTTATAAGTTAAATGCAGTCTATTAACCCTGTGGGCCCTAGCAGTGCCATTTGTTTTGGTCTGTCTTCATTACTGTCCAGATACAGTTAGACTTCGATATTCTTGTTCTGGTGTGGCCATCTAGTTCTTTGGATCTGTGGCTAAACATGTGGATCATTAATGATGCTGAAGTTTGCATTCAACCTCCTCTGCATCGTTGCTCTTCTGTTTAGAATTCTGTAAGATAAAGGATAAAGACAAAGATAAGGATGAAATGTGAGACCTGTAGATGGAAATGATAAAGCCTTCTGAGTCAAAAGATATGAGAAATAATGCTCTTAAGATATGTTGGCTTTCAAATATTTCTGTAATCACTTTTTTATTTTAAATAGTGGTATGAACAAAACATGGAAGTTTGTGTTCTGTTAAAACTTGATTATTCCAATATAAGACTCTTTGAATAGCCGAATAGCTAGAAAACATAGCAGGCTTTCCCACTTTTTTATATATCTTGGTTTTACCCAAGTTGATTTATATTTCAGAATTTTCTCATTATTATGAGCACTAGCACATTAAACACTTGAGAAAAAATAAATGTCTCTGATCTAAAAAAAAACTATATGTGTATATGTACACATATATATAAATGCTCCATTTTCACAAATCCAATCGTAGTAGTAAAAATGATATTGTTTGTATTACAGTAAGCATTTGTATTTCATGCAATTCTTTTTGTACAGTTTTTTCCCTACCCTTGCTATTAATAAATATCAAGGTACTTTCCAACCCAGCAATATTTCTTACGATGACTGGCTTTAATACTATATCCTTATTTATTCATACTCATTATTATGACTAGAATTTTTATGTGGGGAAGTTCTCTCTCATTCACTCTTCTGGGAAGGCTATGATTTTTGTAGGTATGTGCTTCCATCTGTCAGTGCTAGATGATGCCGAATTGTAGGAATGTTCCTTGTGTTTGAAACAGAAGGTAGTAAGGCTTTTGGCTATAACTTAGTTTTTGTTGTGAATTTGTTTCATGATTTCTGATTGGCTTTTGAGAGATCTCTGTCTGGTGTACCAAAAGAAAAAAATCTTGTCATAGAAAACTCTGCTTTGGTTGACAAGATGTGTGGGAGAGCAGACATAGCATTCAGCAGCTTTAGGCTGTAGTACTTATTGTATTCAACAGAGATAAGTACTCCCTTTGATTCCTTTTGATAAAGGTGATACTGTAGCCTGTGTTCCTGAAAAGATGCTCTGAAGCATTCAGTCCTAGCTGACACTTGCAAAGAGCTAGGGGTGATTCCCAGGGGTGGTGTGATGCAACAGTGGTCCCTGTGAAAGCTGATGAGTTTGTGCAAGCTTACTAAATAGGTCTCAGTGCAAACCTGAATCCCAAAGGTGGGGATTGGCAAAGGTACTGCTTAAGGAGCTAATATGTGAGCTTCTGTTTCTGTATTGTATGTTAAAAGGAGCTTTTTGCCAAACATTTCTTCTGTTAAGCATTTTTAATATTTTTGCTTTTTCACCTTTATTCAGGGAAGTAGTAGTATCTGTACTGCAGTATCTTGGTGTCTCTTTTGTGTGCATATATATCTGTATGCAAGTTATGTGTGGTAGGAAGAGAAAGTGCAAATAAATGATATGGTATGGAAAGCTATGAAACTCGATGATTTTAATGTTTTCCTGTAGAAGCTGGTTCTGTAGTCTGAGATTCATCCAGAAGAGGAATACAGAGGAAGATTTTTGTTGCTGGAGAAAGTTACTTTATGTCCAAGGAAGAGGGTTGTAAGGAATCATTTCATCCTGAAATTTTTAGCGATCTTGAGGATTAGCATCTATATATATAGATATATATATAGATATATATATAGATATATATATATATACAGGGCTGAAAAACAAGAAACTGGGAAATTCATTGAATTATGGGAAATCAATGCAGGAAAGCCCAGGGTGGTATTACCGCCTTAACAGTAGTTAGCGGTATGCCTGGGGAAATACTGTAGAGGATTTTTTCACCAAGTGCACCGTAAGCAACAAAGGCTCAGGTACAAGACCTTTTGGAAGTCCAGCTGGAGTGAGGAGTAGTGGAAATTGTCTGCATTCCTTAGTTGAATGAAAATGAGAGGGAAAAAGTGTGTAGTTACTGCAATCTGAATGTCTCACAGGAGCAACACTGCCAAGAGTACTCTTAAAATAGGTATTGAAGTGACCATGTAGTGTTGTAGCAGCCGATGATGAGTATCATTGAACAGCAGAACATACATTATTTTTCTTGATTTGCTACAAAAATATTTGGAAGAATTTTTCAAGCAATACAGGTTTCCAAAAACAGTTCTGTATTTTTATATATTCCTGGTTTCTCTGAACCTTTAATATTTTGATGACTAGTCCAACAGGAAGGAAAGTTATTACAGTAGTTGAATAGCAAGAAAAAAATTATTGAAAGTAGGTAAAAATGTTCCTCTTGCTATGAATAATACAGTAAGAGTTACATAGGCAGATGAATCAGGCACTTTCTTTAATATGTAATCTGATTTTCTATACATGCTTATAATTTTTCAGGAAGAAATTTGTCAGAAATACACTGTGCCTATAATTAAAAAATAATAGAGGTGAAATGTAACAGTGGAAGGTCTGCTGTTTTATTGCATGTTAGCAATCTGCAAAGTAAAATCTTAATCCGTATTTTTAAATTGCACTGATAGCACCAGAATCCATAAGTCTTGAATATCCGTGTTTTCAGGTATTTTTTCCCCCACTCACATTGCATACTTAATATGGAGGATAACATTTTCCAGTGCATTGTGAAACATATTTAAAACAAACCTAAACCTAAAAATGCAGCAATTACAAACACCACAATAATTCTAATGTTCCACTCCTCCTAGTCAGGTACTGGAAGTTGCATATCTGGAGAGAAGGTGAAAGAATAGTTTTCAATACCTCAATTTGGTAAACAGGGTTAAAACCTGTAGTTAAAACCACTTCTGTGAGCAGTTAATCCCAGTATGCATGAGTCTGTAAAGACTTCTGTTTAATGACCAAGAGAGCAGTGAATTATTTTCTTGCTGTAAGCAAGGGACACATTGCACACTTGATTTTGTCTTTCCACAGTGTGCCTCAACCTCAGAAAGTAGATAATAACAGTAGGATAATATTTGTCAAATGTTTCTTGGAACAGGAAAAAGTATAAATTGGGCTACTTAAATGTGGAAATCCTAGTAAACACAGACTGGTTAATATTTGTAGTCGGAAATCTTGAAGTGCTTTACAAACGAGAGTGGGTATTAGTTGTACTGTGGGATTTAATTGAGGATACTGATCCTCCCCAGGAACTGATCTGAAGAAGGAGCTGAAATGCCAGTGAAGCATTTTCCTTAGTGCCTGAAGTTTCTAGCTAAATTTGATGAGTTTATAAATTTACCTTTCAGTTGTTTATGAGAAGGATACAAGCTTGTAAACACCTTCACTGACCTGGGACTCAATCAAGGTCTTCCAGTTTTTGAAATTTAGAGAAATGTCAGAAAATCCATACAATACTGCAAGCAAAAGGGTGTTCCAGATGAGCATGTGTTGGTCATGAAGTTAGCCAGCACCTCAGCCTGCGCAGTGTGCTTACAGAGTTTTCATCAGACTCAATTTCCTCCTTTGTGGTTTTCCGTGCATTAAAGCCAGTGTCACCCAGAGAAGGTTTGTCCTTTCCTGGTAACTTCTGTCACACTGTCACATTTATAGAAAAAATGTTAAGAAATTCATCCCTTACTTAGAGTGGATTTTCTGTAGCTAATGTCCCTTACAGTACAGTATTAAAATTCTAGCACCCCAATTTCCATGGCTAAGCTTGCCACATCTGTGAGGTGTGTAACACAAAGAGATGGCACTGTCCCCAAGAGGGGATTGCGGGGTGTTGCAGGTACCCCTCCCTGGACAGTGGGGTCAACTTACAGAAGTTTTCAGCACCCCCCTGTTCGTTCTTAGACTTTACCTACAGCCAAGTGGGAGACCTTATCAGCATGAACTTGTTTTGGGGAAAAAACTCCAGCATAATAGGGGAGTGGAGGAAGGGGAGCAGCTGGAGATACAGGAGGCCACAGAGCAGCACAGGGATCTGGCCTTTGGGGACAGCTGCGGGCCAGAGCCACCAGTCAGCAACAGGCTTTACCTACTTACTCTGGCTCCCAGGCACTGGGGAATTCTGACATGGATTCCTCTCTCCCACAGCAGCTTATCTCTTACTGACACAGCATTTTTGAAGGATGAAGCGTTCTTTTCTTTTCTAATACTACAATCATTTAAATGTGCTGGGGTTTTTCTGGTTTTGCTTTCTTTTTTCCTGGGGGAATCTTTAGACAGTACTTGACATCAGTTTTTCTTGTCTCTTTAAAGGCAGAAATAGATACTCAAATTCTTAAACTGGAACTTTTTAGAAAAGATGCTGCTGTATACAGCCCGAGTCTGTGCAGCACTGTCTGTTATTTCCATGATGAAATTCTGTATTTTTATGAATACCTTCTTTTAATGGAGAAAGTTTTAAACAGGTAATTTTCGCATTTCTCATTTGGTGGTGTGACCTGTTTGCATAGTGAATTCTGTATTAAACACATTGATTTTTATTAAATGTTGATTATAAAGTGGTTAGACAAATGTTAAGCACTGTTACAAGTACAGTCCTCTATCAAAAAGTTGTCTAAACAAATTCTCAGACATTTAAACAAACTATTTATATACATAAGTAGGATTTGTTGCAAACAAATGAAATGGATGTAATTTTGACTGAGTTGTTTAGGGTTTTTTTGTTTCCTGAGCATTAATATCAATGGAAGCATTCCTGTTTAAAGATGCTGCTTCTCTTATGCTGGATTAATGGAAGTGGGTGTATTATAAGGATCTTACACTTCTGATAATGGGAGATATCTTTATATATACAAATACGTATATTTTTCTTAAATCTGGTTTGAAACTCCAATTCCCATTGTTAGGTGCAAATTAAAAGGAATTTTACTCTGGTGGGGGGTTCTAAAGCCTTGACATTATTTTAATCTGATAACGAATGGCTCTGAGTTCATGTTCTTTCAGTTGTTGGCAACAAATTTAAACCTGTGTTTTTTGGATTTATGAGGATAAGTCCTGCTTTGGCAATCTTGTAGATCCTCAGGAGAATAGTTAAACAGTGATTAATCATTGTTTCTTCACTGAGTGTGCAGAAAAGAATGGAAAAGCTGCATTTCACACTTCTGAAGCAATTAATCCCCATGATCTTAGCCAGGTTTGTCTTGTAGATAAGTTGGGATACAAAACTGTACCTAATTTATCAATGTATGCATGCCATAAAGTATAAAACACACAATTTATTTCATATCATTTATAGTCAAATGTAAAAAAAGAGTGACTTTGCCATATCCAAGAGTGTTTCTTACATTACCTTCATATAAACTAAGTACCAGAGATTACAATGGGATTCCTGTTTATTGTGCACATCTGGTGCAGTCACTATGCATTTTCTCATTCACTTGCTGGCATTTTTAGTGATTGTGGCATAAATCACCTTGCTAATCAGAAACATAAGTGACGGGAAGTCATCTCCTTTTTTTGAACAATGGGAAAAAACATATGGCTTCTTAGACAGGACTTGGCTGTTATACTATTTATGTGGCATTATATTCTGTATTTAGAATTTCATATTAATTGCCGTGGTTTGATTGAAGGCATAGAATGCCCTGTGGTTTTGGCCAAAGTATTTGTTTTATGATCTGCTCATGATGCCTTCCACGCTTAATATCTGTTGTATTTGTGTGTATCAAAAAATGGAGCTGAATATGCAGACTGTATTTTAAAATGATAAAATGTTTCAAAATGCTTTTTAATCAATATGAAATGAGTGTTGTGTGTTCTGAGTGACACCATATAATAGAAGGAAGGCTGTTATAAATTGTGTGGCATAGTAAACAAGAGAAAAGAAATGTTTGCCCTTATAGGAAACACATATACTCTAAGCTTCTCTTCCTGCACAGAAGAGGACTGTAGAAAATCAGACTAGGAGGTGAGACTGGTAGTTTTTGTGAAGGAAGTTTATTGATAATTGTGCTTCTGAATTAAAATTCCCCGTGGGATAAAACATATAATAAGATGCCAAAATTATATTAACATGTGAGGAAGATAATTGCACCCAAAAGCAATTCATGTACAATATCATTTTTGTGTATCTAGTTCTTCTTCTACATGAATGTTTTGCACTTCATTTTGTGTCACTTACTTTGTGATTCTTGACAGTGTTTACTGCTTTAGCCACAGAGTTTATTATTAATAATAATAATTACTATGAAGAATTTTTAGTAGCCTTTTGAAAGAGTATATTTATTTATGACCAGTGGTTCAGAGTTGTATTTACTATTATATTACTTCTTTTAAATAATTATTTAAACACGTAACCTAATTCAGTAGCGTTATTGATCAAGTTTCTCTAACCAGTGTGGAACTTGAGGTTATTGCATAGTATTGGAATACACTAATTTCTGAATGGTCAGGAGTCTGTATATCTAAGGAAAATCTTTATTCTCTGTCAGGAAACTCCTAAATAATTACAAAAAATGATGAATTAAGTAACTTATGATTAAGACTTTCTTATCAGGCTCTTGAAATCGAAGGAGGTAAGCAGAATGTAAAAAGAGACCATCCCAAGTGAGCAGTTATTATTGGTAACACCTCTCTGGCATTACAAATTCTGCCTCACTAGTAATAAAGAAAAAAAGATAATGGAAGAATGCAGAGTAATGCTAAGAAGCACTTGTTAAACATTACAAGGGAGGTTTCCATCTTCTTCGCTCAGGTATGGGTCTAAAGTGCACATTGTAGAGATGCTGCTTTTGAAAGCTCTTCAGAAAGTATGTTTTTGCCCAAGAATTTGGCCTCTACTGGGAATTAAGAAAAATCCTGAGAAGGATACCTGAAACTAACTGATGTGACATCTTAAGGATTACTTATACAAAAATAGAGGAACTTCAAAAATAACAGGACAGCACACTGCCTTAATTTTTTAATAGCTCTTCACTGTGAGTTTTCTGCTGTTTCTGCTGTTATCTTACATAGTGGAACAGTCATTTCACTGCAAATTTTCAAATTTGGTCTATTAGTTTAATAGGACAAATTCTTCAAAATTACTCTGAAATACACAATTACTCCTATTAAGTGCCTTTAAATGCTAAAAAAAAACCAAAAAACAAAAAAAAACCCTCATCTTTATAAAAATGTCTCATTAAGTTTGATTTCATAAATCTTATTTTTCAGCATTTCTTTTTCATAATTTCTACTCACTAAAAAAAGCAGCCTAAAACAAATGTGCATAAGCTTCCTGACTCACTCAGTATTACTTGAGCGTTTTTAGTGGACCTTTATGCGCACCCTTAAGTAAACAATTTACTTGAAAGCACATTTGATTTTCCTGGTATGGTCTTAGGTTAGCCTTTTAGTTTGGATCAGGAATGTATCTTTGAAGCAGATTGTCCCCACTGTGCTTATGTTCATACTGCAGAGTTGTGCCAGCATTGGGAAAATTGATTTCTTTTGGATTAAGCTAACTTGGAAGTTGCACACCATCAGTGTATAAATGGACTTCTTTTGTAGTAGCTGCTAGGGGGCTTTTGGTCCTGAACATGACCAGTTCAAATTAAACCCTTCTAGAAGATGTTTTGCTTAAATGTTGGTCCTCAGGATTAACTATTTCATTCTACCTGTCAGCCCACATTGAGCAGTTGCCACTTGCTGACATAGATCCACCTGTTGCCAATCTCTTAGAAGTACCCAGTGGAACTCTTACTGGTTTGTGCAAAGTTCTGACTCATCATCAGGCTTGGATGGGTAACACATTTATCAATGCATACATTTTTAATTGTGCAAGTGGAGTTACTGTCATGAAGTTTAGTTATCATATTTAAATACTGAGTGAGTGGCAAAATGATCTCTTCTCCTTTGATATTGTCCAGGAGTGAAACCCAGAAGTCAGCATTAGGTGCAATGACAGAGGGCTAAAAGGGAAAGGACAAAGGAAATGCTCATAAAATGGGGAGATAGAAAGTAATAAAGCTCTTGTACAATAAATAGAATCCAATATTTTTCACAGACATAAATCCACTAGTTCTGTAGTCTTTTAAGGCAAAACTGTTTTATTTACTTGCATAAATTATGGACACAGGTTTTTACTTTATGCTTTTGTTCATGGTAATTTAGACATTTTCTCTTGGAAAGAATTAGATAAGATATAAACCGTAGACTTAAAATTTAAGGCTCTTTTCAAAATGGGTAATGGTAGAACTCCCCTCTTCGCCCTAAACCCAAGGTTACTTTTGCCCAACACAGTGTAAAAAAATACTGTGGTTATCAGACACATTTTGATGAGACACATTTTAAAACACCAGTCAATGAGCTGCACAGTTCACTTTCTTTGATAAATAGTCAAAAACAACTCAGGAGAGGGTTAAAGACTGTGTTAAGATAAATTCATTCTTCTAATGAGGATGGTGGATAAAATCATTTACTTCATGTTAATACAGTTATTTAAAACTTAAATTTTGAGTTTACAACCATCTGTCTCAAGGGCTAAGCTCACTATAAACTATTATAATCATTTAAATAAATAGAGGAAAAAACAATCCGTTCAATATGTTGAATCAATATGTCATGCTTTGAATATCTATATAATTTTCCTCACATTAGGATCCATGGCACATGTACGGTACAATATGGTCTATAAATAGGCCTGGAAAGAATATGACTGTATCTTGGACTGCAGAGGGAATGATGGTGCTCCCCAGAACTTGGTATGCGGTTTTGCCTAGCAGCCGTCTTTCTCTGTAATCAGAGTGTGGTTCAAAACATAACCTAGTGGAATTAGAAGAAGGCAGACTTTAATGGCTGCAAGGTAGCAGAGCATATCTTTGTCCTTTCTTGTGTCCAACACAAGCAGAATCTTCATTTGGTATATGCATTTCATTCTTTGCTTGGGCTTGGGAGAAAAACTGTCCTTTTCTGCTTTCTCCAGGGTTGTTCAGTGTTCCCACCTTGAAACAATGGAATCGTGCAGTGTTCCCATCCAGTTGGCTTGGCCAAAGGAATTAAGTGCACATGGCTAGAGGAGTTCATGGTTGCTTCCAGCACCCAGTACAACAGTGAATGTGTGTTGTACAGAGTCTTGTATCACTGTGACTCGTATAACAATGCCTCTACTGACTTGAAAAATATGGATTGGAGCATGAGCTATAGGCCTGAGTAGCTCAGGAGTACTAATGAAAAGAAAAACAAAGAGGAAGAGATGGATGGTCAGACATGGCTGAAATTCATATGAATGTGGCTCTAAGAGAAATTTATAATACCTAAGTTTCAAGTCAGCATTTTAGTCTCTTTTTTTCAGCAATTTTTGTTCTTTTACTGCTAAGAATTATTAAATCATTTTAAAATAGGTTCACAGACTGTATTATGAAAATATGGTGAAAACATGGATATTGTTAAAATAAGTGGCTTTGCAATATTTAAGATAGTATATATACAGTCTAAAAACTCTGTGGAAAGAACAGCATCCAAGTTTGTGTAACTGAAAATACCAGCTCGATTATTGTAAACTGCCAGTGTACTTCTATCACGTAGGAAGAGTGAAATTATATCTGTATTGTAGGAATGGGACAAAGGACAGCAGTGAGGGGGTGGTAGAAGCAAAGTAGGTCCTAAAGCACATTCTGGGTCTCCAGTCCTTTAACTACATAAATTGAGAAGCTGCCATGTTCTTCTGAATTATGGAACAAGAAATCCCTGGAGGCTTTGCAGTGACATCACAAACTATTAGAGGTTTGGTTTTGATGTCACTAGAATCCCTTGATGAAGTCATGGCCCAGTAATTCATTTGTCATCTGTATTTATGCTGAAACTAAAAATTCTTAAGGCTAGATGGATGGATGAAGCTTCTTTATGTTCTGTTCCTCGCTGTTGGAAGTAACATACTATGTCAAGGATATTTAAAAAGATAAATGCACTATTTCTCTTAACATCATGTCCTGCGGTTCTGCAGTTGAATCTAAATTAAAGCAAGTCAAATGTGTATCTCTTGTGTGGATGGAGAACATTAGGATTAGAAGAGAATATTGACGATAAGAAATCTGGGTTCTTGTTTCTCATATGTCACTGACTCAGGCCATGTGAGCCTGTAAGAGACAAGTCTTGATTGAAACCATACTGAAATCTTTGTGTGCATCCCTTAAAAGGGTTCCATGTGAACACAGAAAAGCGTAGTGTTCCATATACGTGGAGTATTTTACACTATTGGAGCCTTGACATATGGTTGTGGGTATCACCTAACATCCATGTGCCTCAAACTCTGTATCCATAAGATGAGGGAAATGCTTTGCAAGGTAGTTCAACTCAGCACTATTTGGAAATCATTGTGGTTTACATATTGAACGAAGGTGTGTTGGGTTTTTTCCTGAAACAGTAAAGTCTGTTGCTGACTGATGGGCACTGTTAAACACCTAGAATCCAATTCCTGGTCAGAACGCACATAATCAAAATTCCTAGTACAATAATATCTGCTGTGCTACAATAGCATTAGATAAATTCTAACCACTTGCATGCTTGGAAACTTTTTAACAATGTTTTGTGTAATTCTGTTCTCAGTTTCATTCCTATTTCTCTCCTTTTGATATAGTATTTAAGAAAATCTGGATCATCTTATTAAGTTAGATGAAACACCTGTTTTTTTCAGCATTTTGTTTTGCTAGATGGCTCAGGCAAATTGCATGGTTTTACTCTGAAGTTCAAAATTCTGTAAGTAGAATGTAAAAATATCTTAACTTTTCTAGACATTCTTTAGTTTCTTCAGCAGCAAAAATAC
This sequence comes from Callaeas wilsoni, assembly GCA_013398955.1. NCBI lineage: Eukaryota > Metazoa > Chordata > Aves > Passeriformes > Callaeidae > Callaeas > Callaeas wilsoni. The sequence continues at coordinate 99,904 of VWPU01003920.1, forward strand.
ACATTTGTTTATCTAGATCTGTTCAGACTTATGCATGCTAAGACCCATTTGAAAGCTGAAATCTCTATGTAATTTATTTTCAGTGTGTAGTGTAAACTGTTGTGCTGTATATACATTTTATATTTATGTCAGAAAAGGGTTGCAGAGGGGTACTTTAAAACCACCTTTTCGGCTCTAAATAGCTATTGTGTACATATGGTAAGGTACTGCTGCTTAACAATTAGTAACTGCTTTGATGAAACTAAATTACATGTTTAAGTTCCCATCAGGAAGTCGCTTCACATATCTGTATTAATGTATTCAAGGCTCGAGAAGGAAAGTTAATTTTCCAGCTTAAATATTTAATTCAAGCTTAAAATTTAGTCTGTAATTAGAGCTCCCAAATGGCAGGAACATGGAGTATTTGTCCATTTTAATTAGATTGTTGTTTACCTATTAATTATATATCATATCTTGTCATATAGTTTTGATGGTAACAGATGGTGCTAGGAGTTAGTAAGGGTTTGAACAAAATAAGATTTCACATGATTTATTAAGTTGCACTTTATTAGTGAGTGGTCTGCTTTCGTCAGGTTATTCTGTGGAATAAGAAGTTTGAAACATTTCACTAATTTTGGTGATTACGCTCTCTGTGAAAATATCGAACTTAAACAACAATTCCAAAAGGTGCATTCGTGTTTTTTTAGAGGAAGTTTCAATATACCTTGTATTTCTCCAAAGTTAAAGCCTCTATACTACGCACATGGCAGTAAGCATACTTCTTTTTTTTTCTTTTTTTTCTAAATTTTGTGCATAGGAATTTTCAGGAGCAGTAACTCTTTTATCTGCAAAGAGTACTGCAGTTGTTTCAGAGGTGAAAAACCTGATTCAGCTGTAAAAATGTTAGCTTCTGCACAGAATTAACTTTCAAATTTCAGTGTCTGAAAAACCCAGCATATCCATTTGTTCATGGGTGCTTCCAAAATATAAACATACATACATACACAGGTATTTCTCCAGCAAGTATTTAAATGTAAAAGGTAATTGAGATTTTTCAGAGTTCTGTAGTTGTGGACAAGTCGTACCATATACCTTCACTCAGTATGTGAACATTTTTGCAATTCTTTGGCAATATATACTGCTGATGCCGTTTACCTAAATTCTTGAGTCCTGTATGAAATGTAAGTATGTCTTCTATCAAAGGATGTTTTGGTGGAATTAGTGCAGGTTACCCCACACTGGAAGCCATGTGCACACATCTGGAAATCATGTGGTACCTTACTTGTAATATTTTGGGGTTCTTACTTAAATAGGCCCTTTTAAGATCTGGGACAGAGGAAAAGAAAAAAAAAATTGAAAATAATGGAAATTTCTTCTGAGTTTTGGAACATTAAAAAAAGAGAAAGAAAGAGACTGAAAGAAATTTCAAAGGAAAATCTCAACTGGAATTTTTGGGTTCCTAAGAGAGGAAATGAAAGTAGATTTATGACACAACTTAAAAAGGGAGAAAGTCAAAAAGCTATTTAAGTAAACAAAATTGTATATTGCAGGTTAGAGCAAGAATATGTTATTTCTTGAAAAAAAGTGAGCCTTAAAATGGATGAAGATTCAAGAGGTGTGCATGAGATGTTGCTGAGCAACACTTGTAAATGGACAGTGGCTTTCTCTGTTGGGAGTTTGCACAGTGAAACTAATCAGCAATGGAGCTTAGCAGTGTGGTGTTTGTGGGTGGTTTAGTAGTGATTCAGGAGTGTTTGAGCTTTTAATTCCACTTTATCATAGATCATTTGATCTCTTCTAATTTTGGTCACCAGAGGGAAGAGATCAACAACAAGTTTCTTAAGCCCAGGTCAATTCAGCAGCTCTCTGTTACAAAGCTGAGTAAATAGATCATTATTTTGTGGCAGACCAGTCTTCCTGTTTTCACTAGTTGCTTTCATGATACCTTGATAGCTTAATGCCCTTGGGGCATAATATTATCTGAATAAATGAAGATCCTTTTCCTGTAACCCCCCCCTTTTTTATAAACTAATTACATACTTTTGTTTTCCTTCCTCCTTCCTATTTTCCCTCTGTCAAGTTAAAAAAACATGCACGATCATCAGAACTGTACCTGTTTCTTGGCATTGACCATGACTTCAAAGAGATGGTAAGAGTCAAGAGTTTTGCTAGTGAAAAGTAAACAGATGGCCGCAGTACACACACTGATTTCAAGGCTTGCTTCAGTGGGCGACTTGACAAACAGTAGATCTACAAAACTGCCTCCTTGTTCTGGCACTCGCTTTGTCCTCACACCAGCAGCAACAGATGCTTGATGCTGACACTAGTTCGGTTTTTCCCCGCATAACTTTGGTCACATACTCTGAGTTGGATTTACTGTGACCTCTCTCGTGTTTCATAATTGTCCCCATCAGCATGATTGCTACCTTAAAAAGTATTGATAAGTATGTCTGTGTTCAAATCAACTGGAGGTGGGGTGAGTAGGGGGAGGTGTTTGGGAGTGTGTATGTATCTTGGATGTGTTCCCAAGCCGAGGATCGTTTTATCACCACCTACATCTAAAAAAGAACCACTATGCTGAAATTGTGCAGTTTGATTAGCTAGGAAGAGCTAAGTGACTTGGCCTATTGCCTCTTGTATGTGTGAAAAGATTACCTTCTAAAAATGCGACCTTTTATCCTCTTTTGCTCAGA
>VWPU01003920.1:107575-153532 GCA_013398955.1 Callaeas wilsoni
TTGGAACAGTGCAGCTATATCTGTGTTACAGCAGAATATATTAATATTTGGAAGTCCAAAACACTCAGGTGAGCTAGTGGAGCAGATATAGGAATTTGATGGTGATTTTGACAGCAAAGTTCTAACATGTCTTTATTTCATGAACTGTGGAATTTATGGAAAGGTAGTAACTTTTCATGTTGGAAAGCAATTAATTAAAAAGAAATCTGATGCTTTTTTTTAATGTGTTTGGCAGATTCTTAATTTTGGAAATGGTTAGGTGGTTTTGGTGGAGCATCTGTGTCCTAGCTTTGAATCTTTTCTTTAGTTTTAACTACATTTAAACTGTTGTTGTATGAAATTATTTTAGTGATAATGGTCAAGCTCACTATCCTTAATATATGGGTCTGAAGTCTTTCCCTTAAAAGCTTCTCTGAGGAGCTTTGAACTAGCTAGTCTGGGAGATAGCAAGGTGTAGAATTGAGTAAGTGAGGCTATTTACTTCACATTGTGCCGTGACTCACCTGAATTTATCACCAGTGAGCTGCAACAGCAGCAAGCTGTGCCACCAGTCCCTGACAGTTCCCTGTTCTTCTCTAGCATTTGGTGAAATGTCCCCCTCTTCACCCCTACAGCCACTGCTCTTCCCACCCATAGAAGGAAGTTGCATTTTGATCCTAGAATTTACTGCACTTGCATAACTGCCTCTTACCTGGCTCAACAGGTGCCTTTTCACTAAATTATATAGTTTCTTTGGAAAATATCCTCTTTTGAGGACAGGTGGGAGATAGGTAGTATGTTTTATCCACTGCTGGCAGCTTCTGGGAGAGAACTGGTGTACTCTGCAAAAGTATGGCAGGGATTCCACTTGGTGCTTTTTCCATCATGGCTTGACCCCAGCATGTTCTGCTCTCATGTTTCTGGTAAAGCTGTGTTCTAGAGCTGTAGGCTTGGCTGCAAAGTGTACAGTTACCCATATGGTAAGTATTTAATTTGATTATATTTGTAGTTTTGACCTTCTGCTCTTCAAGAGGCTATGATGGCTCAAGCAAGTATAAGGCTTTCAGACGCTCTTTTTGTGGTCATTGAGACAGTCATCTGTAAAGAACTTTGAATTTTATGTGTCTTTACATGGCCACGAAGAAAGCATCCCATAGAGTGCCTGATAGAGAGGATTCTGAATATATGTTAACACAAACATTGATCTTCTTACAGAAAATGTAGAATGGAGGAGGTAAAAAAAGGAATATCAGCCCTTCTCTGGTTCTGCAGAGGAGATGGTGTGGTGAGAGTGTGTCATCTCTGTGTCTCTGCCTGTGCCTCAGTCCAAAAGTGCAATTGCTATTTTTATGCAAACTTGCTCTGAATTAGAAGGAATGTTACAGATGTGGCAACATGGGCTTTCACTGTAAGATGTTCACTGTTTGTCCTTTAGGAGTTCTGCGTGGCTGTGGCTAGATACATTTTTTTTCAGAGATGTTAACAAGGGCAGATTCAAAAAGATAGATGCATGCTTATCTCTTCACGCTTGTGATAAAATCAATGGGAATTTAAGAGCTTAGGATTTAAATACTTACAATTTGGAACTATCCCAAGATCCTTGACATCAAAAAGGCGATGGCCTCGTTTTATGCAGATGTCCTAGCACTCAAAGGGTGCATAAATTATTGCACCACTTATCAATTTCTCTTTAATGTATTCCTCTCTTATAACTGGGACACTGTTAATAGAGGAAAAGGATTAAAAAGCACAAAAATAACTTGTATGTAAGTTTCTTTGAGTTGAATTTATATCAGTCAGCCTGTCAGCACTAACATATGGGAAATATAGTTTCGCTACCATGCATAGCAGGGGCTAAAAGTGCTGTTTAGACCATGTGCTCAACTCCTACAGAAGAGGGACTTTATATCACTCGTGCAGCCCACTCACAAATTTAAGGGGTGACATACATGGATTCTGAATACATGGTAACCCAAATATTGATCTTGCTACAGAAAATGTAAAATGGAGGGGGTCAAAAAAGAGATAAAGAAGTTCCAGATCAGAAAGGAAATTCAGTAAACTTTAAATACTCCATTTTTTTAAAAAAAGCTTATTATATTGATGTTACTGTATTGAAATAGTGGTTGTAGATAATAGGAATTTTCCTGTAGCTTTTCCGTATCTTGGGCTAACTTGCAGTAACATATAACATCTCCTTGTACAAATTACTGTAAACTAGTACAGATCCCTACTGTTTTTGTTTTGTTTTGCTTCCTAAAGCCCCCTGCTGCTGTTGATTACACCTAGATCTGCTACTGATTGGAACTGTTAAAAGGCAAAGATAGTGTGGATGGTTTCTGAATCATTTAATTGTTGAACTAATAAGATGTTTTCACAAGGACCTAATAAAACAGATCATATTAGTAAGTATGTATACTGTCCATGAAATTTCTGATTGCTTTTTCATAATTTTTGTAGATATTAATGTAGGAGTCCTAAGCTTGGTTAGTTATGTTTTTGAATAATATTACTGGATGGGATTTCAAGAAAGAATGGGGAGTGTAACCTACCTAGGATGGTGGTACAGTAGAGATTTTTCTTAGTAGAGTTCATATATTTTTAGTGGTGTGTAAATGTTCTGTGGGCATATTGAATTGAGTAGATAATTACATGGACAAGATATATTCAGTCTTATGGTAATGCTACTTTTTAATAGCTGTATAATACACACTGCACTTTGTGCATGTGAACCTTGAAAAATTACTTTCCTAATACAGTAATGCTTGCCAAATAATGTCCAAAATTGGCCTAGGGCTATGTTGGCTTATCATGAAAGAACCTCTTCTCCTTCAATGGTCTGTCAGTGTCCATGCAACCTCTTACCTCTGATTGAAAAGAAATATATGAATAAACACAATGAAGTCCTAAAATGAGAAGAATCCAAAATAGATCATTATCCATGAAAGTTAAAATTTGAATTGATGGCTTTCCTGTAATCTCGGTTACATTATTTTTAATCTGTAATGTAAATAATTTTCAAGAATAAAGGTGAAATTAGTGTTTGGAGAGGACAGGGAAAAGAGAAGAAACAGAGGGAATCTAAGGCTGATTTAATGCCTTGTAAATCTGCAGCAAAACTGATAATTCAATTCCAAGCATCCAGAAAATGATGCTGCAGACCAACTCTTGTATATCTAGGGGGGTGTTACACACAGTGGAGAAGTCCACCTCCCATTATGACTTTGGACTAACTCACTCTCTTTCCAGGACTTCACCAAATTTCTTCCTCTTCCTACATAAATATAATCCCTCCACGTGCTTTGGGTAAAGTAGCAGTAGGGACCTGCGGAATCTGCAGTTTCCAAATCTTTCTGGTCATTTCAATCTGATCAGCTAACCTTTTCTTTGCCCAGTCACACCTTTCCTCTCAGACAGATCTGTGTCACCTACATTTTAAAATAAAGTTTTCATTTTACCATTTTGTATATGTTTGCCTCTGACAGTGAGAACAAATTCTGTTTTCACCCATATTGCTTTTTTGGCAGCCATTTTACTTTTCAGTCAGCTGAATGCTGTAGGGTTTGAGTTCAGGAAAATGAAATTATTGTTCGTAACAAGTGGTTTCTGATAATTATTTTCTTCATTTGTGAAAAACATTATTTTATGTTCTGACACATGGTATCTTGCAACCTCTACTTTTCTTGTCGTCACTTACATTGAAATTACCTTGTCGTAAAAGGAGTAGCATCATTTATCCAGCAAAGGTAGTATTTTACCTATATAGTAATATATATGTTACATTAACACACCTCATACCCACAGATGTGCATATTTCTGACTACTTAAAAAATGGGAGGAAGAAAAAGTTTGAAAAGTCATACCTTGTTTAAGAACATACTGAAAGAACTGGAGAAAACCAGTATCATGTAAACCGAAGTGCTTTTTAAAAAAAAATTGCATACTTGATATGGTATGGTTCAGGGTTGATGCTGGAAGTGGCAGAGCTAATCTCAGTATTGAATGGTAAGGATTGGCCATTTCTGTAGCACCCACAGACACACACACTGTTCATGGAATGTAAAGAGTTTATTAAAGTTTTAAACATTAATTATTGAATACAGGATCCCTACAAATTTTGGCTTTAAAAATTAGAAGGCAGCCTGATGCAACCTTCAAGATTAAAGGAGCCAGCCATCCACTTTGCACTCTAGGAGACTTTTATTTCCTTTGACCAGCTATCCACATTAATTATTTGATAAAAAAAGGAGCAAAATAAAACTCCACTGTTGTATATAGAAAGCTTAATATAGAAAAGAAAAAAAAACCTGTTTATCACAAGTAGATAGTGTTCCTTCTGTTTTTCTCGACTTTCTGCAAAGACAAATGCATTAGAATAGTGCTCATTTAATGGACTAACAGCTCACAGGGTCTGTTTCTTTTCTTTGGCCTGCGTTGCCTGAATTCATCGAGCTTATTTTTGCAGAGATTATTTTTTGCAAGACTTGCAGGGGCTGAGAATTTTGAACCATATATTGTAGATAACAGGAAAAATGGATTCCGTTTTCAAACTGATATAAAAGATTTGAAAAATGGATTTCTGTGGAGTTTTCATTGATGGCTAAGTTTGTGTCAGTCATTCTGTTTAAAATTGGAGAAGTATTTTTGTGAACTACTTCCACTTATAATTGTATCTGCAGGTCCCTTAAAAGCCAGTGTTTGTTCTTACAGATGATTCCTGCTGAAGATTCTGCAGCTGGAATTTAGTTTCACTGGTATTAAATGCAGTGTAATTTATATCTGAACCCACTGTATTGATAATGTGCACTAGGTTATTACTAGAATTATTTTGAACTGAACCTTTGAAAAATAGGTATGGCTCTTTGTATGGGGTTCTTGCTCTTCTTCTTGTATAAAGCATAAAAAAAATCCAAGTCAAACAAGGAAAAAATCCCAACAAAAAACCCAATCAAACTAAATAAAGACTCACACCCCTCAGAAAATAAACAGGAAAAAAAAACCCCAGCACCTTGCACTTATTTAATGTTTGATGCCATTTAAAATGTTAGCATTTTTTTTCTTTATTTTTATCTTGCCTCATAGTTTGTTATAGTACCTAAAGTCTTGCAAGGGATGTGTAAGTGCATGCTAAAATCAAACAGGAGAGCTAGCTGGAAGCTCTCATGGTGCTTTTCAGAAAGCTTGTGCGTAAGCTTTCCAAGTGCAGGGAAGCAACGGCAGACCCTTTCTGCTTCTGCAGAGTATTGTAACATCCTTTACCTTAATCCCTGGCAGCATCACCTCCATTTCTTTGGCTTGTCATCAGCATCTCTAATAGAGTAAAACTCCAATGCATGTAGCAAGAAACGAAGCGTGTAGGGGAAAAACGTAAAGATTCTTGACTGAAATAGTTCTTTAACTTATAAACAGACAAGTGTGCATGTCAGAAAAACACACTTGTTTGCCGGGGGTATATGCAATAGCTGATGGGTAAAGAAACAGAAACCTTAATGGCTGCTCGTGTTTAGGTCACTGTTCATTCATTCATTTGTTGCTGGAGCTATGAACTATTCATATGTTGCCACAGTATGTTACTTACACACGACTGGTGGTGAAGGAAGTAAGAGCTAAGATGCTTCACAGACATCGACATCGGGGGGATTAACATGTCTGCTTCATTAATATATATGTGCATACATTAATGTTGAAGTATTGAAACTGTTTCAAATGAAATTAAAAACTATCTTTTGAGGTCTGCTGCAGTCCTTAGAAACATTTTAGATTTTGGCATCAGCCTTACTGGTTTCTTAACCATTTTACTTTTACTTTGCCAGTGGGGATACAAGTGCAGACAGAGTGCTCATCGCTTGCCTGCTGCCTGGTTTTCTGTTGTTTTTCCTTAGCTAGGTCTGCTCTCTGTACTTGCTAGCCATCATTAAGCATATATGAATCCCTGTGGAGTGGCAGGCATGGATTCTGTGAGTGACATTTCTGGCAGCGTTTTCCTTGTATATGGCACCAGGCCTGATTTTCTGAAATTTTAAGCATCTATGATCCCCATTTGCTTCCGCTGAAGCTGTAGGTACTCTGTCCTTTTGGAAAGCATGCTGCTCAGTGCTAAATCTCAGGCAGTTAAGAGATGAGAAAGTCCTGGAAACTTACTTAGCACTCATGTGACAGCCGGCTCTGTATAGCAGCAATATCGCCTGTGTGAAGGCATTGCCTCCTCTCCTGCTGTATTAGCTGCAGATCCAATAATCTGCCCCTGTGAAACTAGGTTTGGAGATCAGTAGTGAATTGTTTAGTAATGTTTATTGGAGCTCTTTAAAATATATTTGCAATGTATAAAACACTTTGATATATAGAAGCTCACATCCTAATAAGATTACATTAAGTATCCTAATAAGATCAAGGCTTGAAATTATGTTTTTCCGGATTTGAGTGATATAAATTAATTTTAGTTTAAACCAGTGTCAGTGTCCTTAGATGTTCGTTATAAATACTCCGTTTGCAGTTTATGTGGGTCTGCATTTAGATAAAAAAAATCAATTCTCCTATTAACACGAGAAGCTCTTTCTCTTCCTCTTTCCTTCCAGTGTGCTTCAGCTACAGATTATCAAGGCAATGCTGTAATTATTAAACTCAACCAGTGAATTATAGAGAGAACAACAGTGGCTGATCACTGAACTCTGTTGGCACTGGCCTTTCACTTCTCATTTAAGTCTAGCTTACTATATAAAATGAATTCATTATTGTCAATTTAGATCCCTTGTGGAAGCTAATCCACATCATAAAGCCATTCTACACAAAAGTGAATTCTCCTTAGGAAGACCTTACAAGTACATGCAAACTAAAATATGCAGGAAAATTCCAGTACAGAATAAAGTAATTGTTACTTATAATAACAGACTACCAGGGTGAAATTTCAGATTAGTTCAAAAAGAACCCCACAATCACAGCTCTGCTATGACTCCTGTTGGTCAGAAGTCCATTCCACTTTTTATTTTATTGCTATTTCTGATTTCTCTGTAACCTATTGCCCAAAAGTATAGATCTGAAGGAGTAACTCAGTCTTTACTTCTTGTAGTTTTCAGTGTTAAAATTTGGTGCATAAAATCAGGGGAGAGGCTTGACTAGTTTCAGTATCAAGAAATTCCTCTTCTCCTTTAATCTGGTCTGGTTGGAGATACCTTTTGGACTCGGATAAATTGTCCTCCAGGTGTGCCATACTGGGTAAAGGTATTAGTGGGTTTATGCCGAAGTACCTGTACCTGTGTAACCAAATTATTTGGTTATAATCGCCCTTCCAGGTGCACCACCAGGTCAGACCAACCTAAAATGATATTCAGTAACAGTGCATATTCCTTGCAGCTGTGTCAGAGAGAGTTCTGTTGGGTTTTTTTAAAATATCAGCATTTTGGTACACTAGCATCTCTATCAGTGTTTTTATCAGATTTAATTATTTAAATACAAATTATTGTATTTGTATCTTCCCATCAGCCCTCGGAACCTATGACCTGCATGGTTTTGTTGATTTCACTTTTTATCTAAAATATAAGTAATTTTGAGAAGATAAAATTTTAGTATTGAGCAGCTACTTTTATTTCTTGCTACCTTTTAATTCACAGAAAAGTAAAGGTACCTCCTATTAGTGAAATTTACCTTACTGGCCTGGTAACATTTCAAGTGCAGAACACAAATATAACAACTCTAGAGAAGGTCTGTTCCAGTTTTATGCTTAAATGCCAAAGTTTTATGTGCAGTATAATAGCAGGGAAGAGTTGATTCATTGCATTTACCAATGACTGCCTCAGATTTCCTTTTGTCCCGTCCAAATACAGCTGAGTATGTTTTTATGGATGCCTCAGCATAAGAAAAAACAGTGCATATCACTGTCCATTTGACATGAAGCAGTGGACACGGTGTAAAATTATTTCTGTACTTGGATTTCTCCAGTGTCAGGCATGGATCTTGTCAAGTTCTTTACTGCTTTGTTTGCTTAAGGACTTTCTCCTGATCTATGGAGCAAGAATAGTAATGACCTTCAAACTTGATTATCCAATATTCATTTTACACTATAAGCTAGAAAACTCACTTCAATTTCATTACTCCACCTGACTCATTATCAAGTGAACAATTTGTGGTAAATTTTTCAGTGAATTTATTATTTGTTTCTTTTAAAAATTGTTTCTCTTACAGTGTGCAAGAAACAGTTTAATTCATATTTTTTCATTGTAAGAGGCTAAGAATGTTAGCATCCGTGTCTCTATAAACATATTTAAAATTTCAGCGAGAGTTTAAATATTTATGAAAATATAAAAGGTAACTTAAAAATAATATGTTTCTCTTAGAAACTGGTGGCCAGAACTTATCTGCACACATATTACTTTTGGGAAAAGAGAGGAGCACACTTAGAGTCAGTTTTAATATTTTTAATGGTTTTCACTTTTTACTTTGCAGATTATATAAAGCCTTCAAATATTAATATATATTCAAGATTAGGGATTTATAGGCTTCTTTCGTTTACTATACATTGCTTGTCTGTGAAATTTTCATGGTCTTCTGGTTCTTCTGAATCATGGTTATTGTGCATGGAGATGGACAGCTGATGCTGCTGATAACTTTTGATCACATAAATAAGTGAAACTCTTGGCCCAAAGATAGCAAAAGCCATTAATTTCTTTATAAATAGCCTACAACTGGAAAGCATGTATGCTGCAGGAAAAAGACCACCTTTTTTTTCTCTTGGTTTCAATTTAATGGGTTTTGGTGCTCTGATGCTCAAAGCATGCTGACTTTAAATACTCGTTTTTCTGAGATATTTAGGTTCTTTTTGAAACAAGCTCAGTGTTTCACATGGATAATATACCTGGCTATAATAATATATCTGAAAAAATCACAGTGGTAGAATTACTTCATTGTTACATGTTGTGGGTGGGGTTGTTTTTAAAGAATCTCAGTGGTTTATTTATGTCATTTAACTGCTGACCTCATATTTATGTAAAGAAAGAATTTGTATTTCTTTATTACTCTTCTCAGAAGTGCAGTGGACATGACTGAACTGTGCTCCCATATTCTATAATGAGGCTCTTGTGTGATTTTTCACTGACATTTTGAAAAAGACTTAATCATTATTCTACCCTTTCTTATCTTCCACTGTAGTACAGGACATTTCAAACAGACCTTTCATATCAGAAAGCCATCCACAGAAAAGATGGATATTCTTGAAACTAATGTTACTTTTCTCTCTGTATTTGGAGTATTTCTTATTTTTCTACGGTATTTCTTTCTTTAAATACAGACAGATTTTTTTTTTTTTCCCCAGAAGTAGATACTTAATAGCTATCCCGCATGGAAAAAAAAAATTCTAGGGTTTCAAGGAATAGCTGTAGCAATTGCAGGAGAAGTGTATAAATTACCATCTCTTTTGGGTTTTTTCCCCCTCTCAGTACAACTCTTACTATAATTAGCCAGCACTTAACAGCAAATGTTTGCTTTGGTTAAATTATTCAGAACATTTATTTTACTTGTCAAAGGTTAGATCAGGTTGTTGTTTGAACTGGTAATTAAATGCAGCCTAATACACTGTCATATTTATATGCACTATCAGCCCTGTTTCCTCCTTATTCTGTATAATTTTATAATGTTCAGGGCTGACATTTAGGCTTCCAACTCGAATCCTGTTTTCTTGTAAAGAAAGCTAAGATTTTACTTTTCTGTTTCATTGTACATGAATATGCTTAAGAAAATAAAATTAGGGTTGTTCAGAATATCACAACTGTGGATTTCATTGTCATAAAATCAGTGAAGGCCCTTTGAATATTTTTATTTGCATATTTCAGTAAGTCATTACACAGCACCTGGTATGTATTAATTATTTTCCAGAGATTAATGTGAGATGGACAAGTGCAGACATCTCCTTTACTAATTGAATACCTACGAGTCACAGTAACATACAGTATGTTTAAATTACATTCCCAAATCTCTACCAGAAATATGCATAATACTGAAACACAGAAAGGTTCCTAAAATAGTTACATAGTGGACTCAGATGAGCAAACAAAATTAAAAAGTCTCAAGGTAAGGGCGCCTCATGAATCTAGAGCAGTGGCCCTTGCCACGTGTACATTAGAGCACTGAGGCTGGCTATCCAAGTGGATAAAATGAACAGGAGTTTTAGAGTAGCCAGAATTCAGCCTCTGCACTTTCTCATGACGAGTTCAGAAACTATGTTCCACATGCTTATATGAGACAGCAATTTAATTGAATCGTCATGTATATAATATGTCCATTCCTTTTTTATTGCTGCCGTATAGGTTTATTTTCTTAGTCAAATTTGGACAAAGAATAAATCATGTGGCTTTTCTAGAAAACTTTTATGCTTGTTGGATGTCATATTGTTCAATGTCTATGAAACAAAGAAGGTTGCTGTCCAGTTGAAAAAGATATAATCATAAAAGTGGATCATCAGCATTTCAGCTATGCATTTTTCCTACCATGTTTAGACAAATATTTCTTCCTTTTTCAGTGCATTTGTGTGGCAGCTTTCACTTCATGTAGCTAATGAAGTGATATGTATACACTTCATATCTTATTTTTTAGCATTTCTAAAACATTTTTTTAAAATCCTACCTATTGTACTTGATGTGTCGAAGGTGCAGGTTTGAAAGTCTTTCAGTTCTGTCAAATAAGAGCTACGCTGACTCGTAGCCTTGTTAAGAAACAATTCATACTTAATGGTAGTGAAATCCTAATTTATCCACTGTCATGGTGATCACCCCAGACAGTATTATGTGGCTGCAAAAACTGAGACAGGAATAAGGGCAAAACATATAAGCACTATCTTAAAAAGCCAAGATCCTCAATTCCTGCACATATGATCTCGGAGTAGCAGAACTGATTTTTTTAAAGTTGGATTGGTTTTTGTTTTTTTTACCCTTTCCTCCCCCCAACCATATTTTTTATAAAACTGACATAGGCCACCACAGGCGTATGGGAGGTAGAAAGATACAGTAAAAACAGAGTTAAAAGTGAAGTGTATTCTTGATTATAATTATAGCATTCCTAGCGTGACACTAAAGAAACTCGATGTATGGTGCTCAGTTTGTTATTTTGCAGCTTGTTAAATTTTTATACTTCATGGTTGTGGGAGGTAGCTAAAAACAAGAGAATATTCAGTGCTCTTAGAGAAATCATTTTGACCTCTAGGTAAAGTACATTTATTTGTGTATATATCATCTGAACTGTGAGTCGTTTTGATTGATGTAGTAGATTGCATATACATATGGCATAAAGAGGACCTGGGTTAGGCTAAAAGTTCTGGGCTCTTTCATGATGGACTATCTAAATATAAACGAGAATGAAAACGAGTAAATTGATTTTAAGTCATACAGAAGTGACATGAGGGTGTAAGTCTTGGGATGGTTATGGCAGACTGGGTGTGCCTTTTATTCGGGAAACTGATCTTAAATTAAATAATTGCTGTATTAAAGTGTAAGAAGTATTCACACATCTGTCTTACCAAGACTAGCATTGTTCAGAAGGAAAATCAGTGTAGATGTTTCAGATGCTCTCTTAAAGATCATTAATACTGTGAATCAGAATAAGAGGTTTGACAGCACGGCACATATCCATGAAAGTAGCCATTTGTTGGAAATAATAGGTTTAAAAGTTTAACATGTAGAGTTAGGGTGTAGGTAAGGTCTAAAGCATTTTATCTGTGAACTGAGGAATTTGGCGGTCAAATGATGCTTCAGTCATGAAAGAAACAACCCAACAAAGGGAAAATCTTGTTCCTTCCTGCACATCTCTCATGGTCATTCCTACTGACTTTGAGAATGCAAACACTTTTGGTTAAAATGTATTTTTTTCACCTGTTTTACCTTTTATAGGGCAGGCTGTGTATATGTCTTTGGAAGGTGAGTCCTCTTTATTCATTAGCTGTTTCTGACATCAGTGCAGTGAGAGAGCTACACTAAATACAGAGTCAATCTTGCATTTAAAGGAGGCAAGGATATACTCTTTAAAACAGACTAACTTCACACAGATATACCAGATGAATTTGTTAGAAATAAATGTTTATGTTAAAAATACCGTGTTCAGTTATTTGAATGGGTGAAGGGAGTCTTATGTGGGGTTCTTTGAGAGAAAGAAAGCTGACTTGGAGCAGCATAGTAAAGAAGTGATTTCCTGCCTTTCTAAATAATTTTATTTCAATTATCTTTGTGTTTTGACTTCCATTTCTGATAAGATGCTCTCAAAACCTCTAAGTCAAAACTGATGAATAAATAATATTAGTTATCTGGGTTTATTGTGTTCAGTAGTTTGCTCATAAATGTGGCTGCTAAAACAGAACAGGATTTCCCTTTTTCTTCCCCAGCAAAGAACAGGAACTTCCAAAACACAGGAGTTTGGATGAGTAGGCAGAGGATCTGCTGCCTTCAAGCCTTCTTGGCAACAGGTGGAACTGTGATATATGTTTGACAGAATAGTCATCTCAGCTAGGCAATCTTTGTCTGTTACCCCTCTTTTGAAGAAAGATCTATCCCCTTGGTCAACTTCTTCCTCCTTTTCCATCAGGAAGCTAAGAACACCTGCTACTGCCATCTTCTGTCTTCCTTTTAGGAGAAAAAGATGAATAATACATGACTGAAATTTCAAAAGCAGCTACTAATTTTAGGTGCCCCAAGATGCACAGCCTTACTATTAAGTAAGAAAGAAAAGTGAGAACAGATCATACCTGTATTCTATATGCTTGATTTCTTTCCATTTACTTCTGGATGCAGTTCAAAATTTTGATTCCATTCTTCTTAATGTGCTGAGTGGTCCAGAGCCTGGCCTCTGTTAGGTCGCTTCTCTGCCTCAACTAGGGCACTTCTCTATCTCAACTATTACCAGAAATGCAACACCATAGCAAAAAGAACATTTTTTCCTAGGCTTTTGCATGTGGCCAAGTTGAGATCATACAGTCTACATCAGGAAAAAGAAATCTGAAATCTGCCTTTTTGCCAAATGGTTTTTTGTGTGTTGGGCAAGAAAGAAACTAATAAATTTGGTCAGAAGGAAAGAAAAAGAAAAAAAAATATATATTTAGAAAGAAGAATGTGAAAACAGCTATTTTGTCTAGCAGGATTCAGAATGCTTTCATGATTCAGATACCAGGATATTTACCTTAAATATTCTTAAAAAGCCATACTGGTCTGTCTAGCATAGACAAGAAAACTATCTAAAAGGCTTTCTAAAACCAAGAAAAATTTAATCAAGGACGTTTCTAACCATAACGTGTTTACATCAGTTATATTTTTTTAATAAAATGGGCTTAAAAGCTTAGCCTCAAAGGTGTTGTCAGCTTTCTGTGAAGTATAATGACAGCTGTTGTTCCAATACAATTCTTCAAATCTATTTACTGTTTTGTGGGAATTCCAGTTCTTTTTGTTGGTTACATACAACAAAACTTGGTATTCAGAGAACTCTGGCAGTGGCAGTCGTGTTGAAGTGGTTGGTGAATTAGAGAGAGCACTCAACTAAGCTTAACTTATTTAGGAGCCATCAATCTATTGTATTATCTAATAAAAATCAAAAAGCTTTAGAGAATCTGCCTGCTCTTCTGCTCTCATTCCCCAGAGCAGAGGAGCATCAATAAATCTCAGGGCAAATCTCTTAGCCACCAAGACCTAAGTTCTTGTTCTGCTGCTTATGTGTTGTCCACGAATGTCCTGCAAAACCACGCTTTTGTTTCTCGCTGTGTAGTATATGCTGACTCACTTCTAAAGCAAAATAAACTCAGGACGTAAGGTAAAGAAAATAGAACTAGTTGGTGACGACAAATTTACTGCCAAACCAAGAAACCATTTTAATTGCAACTCACATTTATTAATATTTCCCCAATTTAGCAGTGTATTTTATCTGTATTTCTGAATTGATTTATTTTAGGAATTCTTACTGTTGCTATAAATTGATGGCAAAGTTCTGCAGAATTAAATACCTTTTTAATAGCCAGACTTCTGCTCCTCTATACCTTGCAAAGTACTGCGTTTTTACTTGCTGTTTAAGAGCGTCATCTGTTTCGGGTTTTGAGGTGGTACAGGCAGTATGCTTGATGTACCATGCTGCTTGCACTGGGGACTTCTGTGCCTGTGTTTCACATGCTCTGGCAAGCAGCAGGGACTGCCCAAAAAATATTTTAGGAGGAATAAATGCCTCTGAGTAGTAGTGCATTATAGAAATCATTATGCTACAGGGGTTTTGTCAGCCTGGCTTCTCTGTGTCTGAAGACTTCAGCAAGACCACTTATTCCTTTGGGAGTTTGATGCGCGTGTACAGGAAAGCAGAAAGCATTTCATCCAGCTGCTCAAAAATTTTAATGAAAAATATGAGAGTAGGAAGAGAGAGGAAAATAAGTTGTAACAGATAACACTGTATTAAGAGATCAAATTATTAAAGAAGGAACATTGTTGGACTATAATTTTCTCCCATTTATAATATTACAAACCTTGGCAGGAATTAGTACTAAGAGTTCCTGACCACCAGAAACAAAATGGTGCATCCAAATATATTGAGGAGCAGAGTTAACTTTCTGTGAAAGGAAGAACCTGTCTTGTCATCTTTTTAGTAGCATGGAATACAGTGATACGTTCCTACCACAAAAACCCTGAGTAAAATGTTAGGCATAGCAGAAGTGGTATCTTGATAAAATGTCTTCATGCAGTCAATTACCTGCTAAGTTAGCAGGTTTCATCTATAGCTTAAGTCTTAGAGGTTTCCTTTGCTTGAGGTATTTTATTTTATTTTATTTCATTTAAATACTGCTGTTTGAAACTCACTACATCCCAGATATGAATAAGCATTATACAAAAATATTGAGCCTCTAGAGGGGCTGCTATGCATCCTGCTTTTGTTACTGCTGCTGTGGCAAGGCTGAAGAGAAGCAAGGTGCCTTACATAGACTGAGCCTTTGGATGTGAGAGGGAGCATTCAAGGGAAGAATCTTCAGCATTTTTTTTTACCAGGGTAGCCCTACTTTGAACCTTTTTTCCTTTAAGTATGACTTGTAGACATAAGTAAGCTACTACTCCTATTGGCAGAACAAGTGGAAAATCCTTGCAGTCTGCAGTCATTGCACTGCAGGAGAATCAGATTTCACGTTTTCCTGTGTAAGTCTGATTTGAATTCGCTCATCAGAATTGGATCACAGAGGTGAACATGGATTATGGTTCTTCATGTTATATAGAAACTTCATTACATGGTACGAAACAAATTCTGCCTCTCTCTGCTCCTTTGAAAGTGCCTATGAAATTCTCATATTCTTTAGCAAATGAGGTTTACACCAACTTTCTTTGTACCTCAGCATGATACCATGCTGCTTTAGCATCTGCATATCTAGAAGAGAAAACCAGAAGAGAAAGATTTGATGTAAATGCTTCTGTGCGTGCATGAACATGCTGGTGTTTCTATAAAAATTCTGTCAACCCCTGTAGGAAACAGTTTTCTAAAAATAGTGAAAGAATAAAGGCTGAATCCAAGATTAATTGCTTACTACTTTAAAGCTGTGATATCCTAGAAACTTACTTCGTTGAATACACTTTTAGTGTCTAAGCTAGTTACTATCATTTTGGGTAAGGCTGCAGGCTAAGCTGCCATTTTTTCCAGTTCACTGTTTTGATGATTTCTTTCAGTCTTGACGTTCTTTGGCCCTTTGAGTTACATATGTATTACTAAAACATAAAGTGTGTAGCATAGCATGGTGCCTGTGTGTTTCTGAAAGTAAAACTCTTAAATACTTAAAAGCATACCATAAACAGCAGTAAACCTAACCATACTTGGAGGAACAAAGCTTTAATTTAAATTATATTGAACTATGTTGTAACCAGGTAGATAAATTATATTCTAAAACAAAACAAAGAATTTCTTTCATTTAATGAGCTTCCAGTTGTTTGAATCTTTTTAATATGAAAAGGTTTTTACCACCCCTAGATCACTCTAAGAAAACAGGGAGTAGCTTTTTAGTTGAATCATGTCAAGATTTGAACTCTTATGGCATTTTTCCTTCTTCTCTTTCACCATCACTAAGGCAAAATGTAGTTTCACTTTTATGTCAAAGGTTATATTTTCTGTGCTCTTAATAGGTCTTCTTGCTTCTCTCTGGACTGCAGCAGCTGGTCCTTGTCCTGTGATATCTGACTAAAGATGGATACAGTAATCCAGCTCAGGCCTTAGCCATGTCAGAGGATGGGAGGGGATTTGCCCATTTTTATCAGCTGTTCTGACTACGAGGAACCTTCATCTCAGACTTCAGTTGAAAGGAAGAAATGTGAAAGTGCATCAACGTAATGTTTTCACATCTGGTGCTAAATGTAGTTTCTGTGGGTGGAGGAATGTTCAGGGCAGAGGCTACATTTTGCTGTTGACTTTGGATCTTTTTTGGTTTGCTGGTATTTCTTTTTTGCAGTCAATGTTAGATCCAAATTGTGTTCTCTTAAAAGCTTCACTGTGGATCTGTCAAATAGGTTTGCATTAAGAATAGCTACAGCTCTGAGTTAAGGCTGTGGGATTTGGGGAGTTTTTTTAGGAAATTTAAACTACAAAATGGAGACTGGCTTTGGCTGGCTGTTCTGTCTTTTTTGTTTGGGTTTTGGGAGGGTTTTGTTGGTTTTGTTTGTTTTTTGGTTTTGGGGGTTTGGGTTCATTTTGTGAGACCATACTGAACACATAACTGTAGTATCAGGTATTTAAGATGGTTGATGCCCTTTATACTTTCATTGTCACCATTTTCAGTGCAGAAGAAAGAAACTGTTTAACCGTAAATGTCAGGTTACACTGTTCAGAGCATTACGCCTTGAGAAAAATTGTTGACCCAGGTGAGAGGGGACTATGGCTATAAAACTTAGTGGTCAACATGACATAAGGATTTTGATCCTCTCTGTGTTATTCAAGGTTTTCTTCCTTAGTCAAACTAGGGTTTCTTGCAGAATCACATAACCTCAAGAAAGCTGAAAACTAACAAATGATGGGAACTTGTTCCCTGCTTGTAACAAATGTGTATCTATCTTTGAACTAGAATTTTAAGTTTTTATTAAAGAAAAATTATTTTGTCCTTTTTTTTTTTTAACTGTCCTATGAATTACCAAGGGAATACATTGCCGTGGTCCCAGGCTATTTGTGTTGTTTCTTATCCCTGACATTTTAATTCACTGCTGAATTTATACTTTGCATGTTTAAGTACTGGTAAGACATGAAAGTTGTAGGGTTAAAACTGTAGACAGTGCTTTAAAGCTCCTATGATAATTGTTCTTAGGTATGTATTCCTTTACTGTGGCTCTCGAGACAACTATTTAATAGACAACATTTGAATAATACAAATGTGCGGTTGGTAAAAATGGATTAGGGTTTCAGGGTGGTACCAATGGGTGATATTTAATATTGAATGACATGTATTAAGACAAATGCTTTTATATATAATTTATTTGGCATTGTAAATGCATTTATCTTGTGAGATACAGACTCCCTGTTGCCACATGAAGTATTCTGGAAAGGTTTGGAGTAAATAAATAATAAAACCACTTTGATATACAATCTAACAATATTAAATATTAAGACTTTCACATGATTGATTTTAATACTTAATTAACTTATTTAAAGTCCAATGTAACTCTGTTTTTGTATTAGAGATCAGACAGGCAGAAGTTAAAATGCAGGAAATGTTATTAAATTGGACAAAATTAATTGCATTTCATGACCATCAGACTCACTGGCTGTTAACCTGTCCATCAGTGGCATGATCTTGTTTGTTTTGTTCTGGATCCCATCTGATGTTAATGTTAATCTGCTCTACCATGTCAGACCATTTTTTATGTTTGCATCATTCTATTTTAATGATACATAATCTGATACATTTTATAAAAGAAAACAGACTTGCTTTATGCTATCCAAAGTTTGTCAAATTGTGCACTTTTCTTCTGACTTAGTAAGTGTTCTTCACTAGGCATGTTTCTTCAGTGGGTGGTGGCAACCTGTGGAAGTGGCTGAGTAGGAATCTTAGCTGGTTTTGTGCTGCTCTGTGTGTGTAGGAGGGTTGTTTGGGTTTGGTGGAGTTTTTTGGCGGTTTTTCTCTTGGAGGCACTGGAACTAGTATCTGCTGCATTTAAATGGAGATAGATGGTCTCTGTGGCCAAAGTAAAAATCACTCCTGGAGCAAAGAAGAAAGCAGTGAATATTACAGGTAAGAATATTTTTCAAAAATAGCTATTAATGAGTGTTCTGGCAAAATATCCAGCTTGAAACAGATCAAATGGTCCTCATTTCCTCATTTGCCAAAGTTCATATTCAGGACTGTCTTCTACTCGGCCCTCTAGTTAGCATGCTTTTTTTTAATTCCAAGTTCAGGAGGAGTAATTTAATTTGGCCAGTGTAAGAAAGCCCATGATCTGGGACTGCTTCTAGATTATTTGGAAGACATCTGTGCTTCACTGCTTTAAATAAACACAATGCATGTTTATTCTCCTAATATTTAATTTCTTGCCTACTTTAAAATGTTTTCACATTCTGGAAAATCCTCACTTCTGTGTTCTAACATGCTTGATTGCTTCATAAGCCACAAATGAGGGGCAGAGTTGTGAACCCTCATAACATGATGCTGTCAAACTTAACAAAACATGCATAAGACCATTACCACATCAGACACTTGCTTTTAGTCAGGTCGTTTTAATCAATTTGACTTCACAGGGCAGCTAATTTATCACTTAGCTAAACAAGTATTTCCTCTACTTGTCATCAATTTAAGTAATTAAAATGGTAAACTTTGCTATATGGCATGAAATAAAGGCCCAGAGATAATTTGGAGAAGGTGTTTGATACAGTCTAATAGAATGAATGCAAAGTATTATTTAAATACTTTGGTACGCTTCAGTAGTTTTCAGAAATGTCATATTCAGGTAGCTTTGCTGGTACTGATGGAAACAGATTTTTATTTTTAGCATATCCAAGATTCAGCAGTGCTGTTCAGCTTCGTCCTCAGAGTTAGTGGGTTCTCATTTTCCTTTCTTCAAGCATAAAATGTTTTGCTCTGTTGCTTGAGTCTTTAGAAGTAAGAGGATGTCAGAGAGCAAGAGTTGAGCAAGTGCTGCAACTTGGGCAGTTCTTCAGCCTTCATCCTGAGTACCTCCCCAAGCCTGCCGTTCTTCTCCTTACATTTTACCACAGGGGGAAGGAAAGAGAGGGAAAATGGGTATTGTAAAAGCTTTGCCTAATTCTGTTTCACCTACTCAGTCACACCTTCGAAACGCCCTTGCTGAGACTGATTATATTTTCTAATTTTGCCCAAACAATATGAATACTCTTCACTGCTTTAACAATAATTTTGATATGTTTCGGTGTGTTTTGTGCTTTGAGTAAATAATTTTTCAAGGTCCATATAAGCAGTGATGATTAAGGGAAACATTTTAGGTGGGTTTAGGTTTTTTAAATTGAACTAATTTAGTCACTACTTTTGAAACAATGCTTTTCATCCATAAACTGCTTATTTGAATGCTGAATATTTTTATTTGGTATCTGTGGCAACTGAAGACATTAGTGAATGTCTTATGACATGAAATAAGGTACAGTATTCATGTTCAACTGTGCTATGTTTTGTTTATGAAATGCTGATTTATCAACATTTTTGAGATTAGGGTAATCTTACCACTTGCGCTGCTAGTAGTGATTAGTCTCACTGCTAAAATAATGCAACAAATTTTGTTTTTATTTCTAACTTTCCATCTTCTTAATGAACATCGATTATAATCAGCTTATTATATGAACATTTATTATAATCTTTTTACAGATGAGTCTTCTACCTTTGTACAGATCTGTGTAACATTTTTGCAATGTTTGGCCCAGCTCTGGTCCAAAAGTGACGGTCGCTTCACTGGAAGTACATCTAATGATAGAAACATATCTCAATTAGACCTTTATCTTTGTCTTGTGTTTCTATGCAGCTAGATACATCTTACACATATTAATGGCAGATGAAGTATGTCTGAATTGAAGCTGTTGACTCTGACAGTCTGGAGAAGAAGTGGGTTTTGTTTTTGAATGTTTTAAATGTAATTTTGTTTAAGCATTCCAAATTCACAGGTTTGTATACAGGAAAAATGGCAATGCTAATGAAGGCATGATTATGTAAGACTGATTTATGGCTAAAGGTGGTAGAAATCACATAATGTGTTAGAGTAGCTAATAGAGAAGGCAAAATATTTGTAAACTCTTGGGTGAATAAACCTTCTCACATCTAAAAAAGAAGCAGGCAACTTCCAGGTAAGTACTAAGTACTCACTAAGAGTAAGTACCCAGTGAGAACAAGGAAAGTTCTCTGAGTTAGAATGAGTATGTGAAATCAGACTATCTAATGCAGCAAGTAGTTTATCTCTGCTGTGTAGAAAGGGGTTGTTAGTTAGGTAGATGTCAGTAAACATCAGTTAAGTTTTTCCTAATGAAAACAGGTTGGTATTCTATCACTTACGGAATACAGAGGAGGTCATAGGAGGGGGGATGATGTGCTATATGCAGGTATCTCCACAGAGCCCTTTTAATATCTGGTGGAGTTCTGTGTTGGAGTCTGTAAGCCTGTCTCTCGAGGGATTTTGGTCTCCATTGAGAACAGATGTGCTGACAAGCTGCCTTCACTGAAAGGCAGACTGGATTCACCCCACGTGTGTTGGTCGGTGAGGAGCAAACCTGTGACACTGTCCTTGGTGGCACATGAGGGCTCCCCCTACTACTTTAAAGGCCAGTAGCCAAAGAGTCTCTGTGCCTGCCTTTTCCTTGGGCTCATGAGTGGATTCGTGTTTCTGCTAATTTCCTTCACTAGATAAATGTTTCATACATAGCCTTAATTATTTTCTCATGTATATTACAGAATAGCTGAACTCCCAGCTGAGGGAAGCATGCCTGGTGTTCGAGTTCTTTAGCCCTTCATCTTTGGAGGTTAAAAAAACCCATACAAATAGGTCCAAGTATCATTTTGAGCTTTCTCTGAGATGTTAGGGTTAGCCAGTATCAAGTCTTGTAATCCAGTAATTGAATTTCAGGGGTTTATAACATTTTTATTGTTTCACATTGAGAATGGTTTTAAATTGCATCTTATTTAATATGAACAATATGTTATAGGCCATTACAAATCAACCACAAACCTGTGAAGAATTAATCTGTCTCAGGGTAAGATCCCAAGTGTAATCGTAATTGTTTAATAGTTCTCTTTGCTCTTTATTAGAAGAGCAGAAAAGAACTTAAGTATAAAACTGTGAAGAAAATTGCTTGGACTAAGGAGTGAAGACTAATAGGTAGTGATACTTTTTTTTAACTCTAACCATATGTATCCATAAACAAACACAAGTAACCGATTAAATCACTGTGTGGATATCAACAGTAAATCTAGTCAGCTGTTTAAAACTGCTCTAACAGTCTGTAAAGTAAATTATGATTCATATAGATTGTAAAGGTATGGCATTTGGGGAGTATTTAAAAAAAATAAGGTGGATACAGAAGAGAAGGACACAGAAGAGCAAACTTACTAGGGCTAATTTGATACTATGTCATGGATGTAACACAGTGTAAGTCTGAAACATACTGTATCTTAATTAAGTGCTGGCTGCTAAAACTACAATGGCTGGTAAGGTCATTTTGTGCCTGGTTCTCGGTTGGAAAGACATTTAGGGTTCTGCTTTGGTCAGATTGTGTAGCAATCTCTGAAGGACCATAAAAATAAAAAGTTAAGCAGCACAGTTTGAAATAAGCTTGTCATTTTTGTGAATACAAAATCAAAGGATCAGTAGAAAGATATTTACGATATAGCAAAAGGAACAAGAGCAGCAACTAAAATTCTAGCAGGAGAAAATTACTTCTTCAGAGTTGCTGGGGGGTCATGTTTTCTTTTTTAAAATAAATTAAGTTTTTCATTTATTTATTTAATATAGAAGGTATTTATATACATCTCTCTATATTCTTGTGGCTGTAAGAATACAGGTAAATGTTATTTAAGGGGCTAGCAAGTTTTTAAATATTCTTATTCAAGATACCATTCATGCAGTTTTCATTATTATAATTTTAAAATTACATAGGAAACACGTGAGATATACATAATTCATAGCACATTTTGTTGAGCCTAGTATAGAGTTGTTCAAGGCAATTCTGTGTTTTAGTGGTGTGTTTTGTCATATGATTGTATGATTGTAATAATTTGACAAAAAGGTGTACCACTGCTCAAGTGGTAGGTCCTACCTTCCCTCAGTTCCTGGCTCCTTGTTCCCAAGACCTTCAGATGTTCTCTTCTAGCTAAACAGAAGTGAGAGATGGTGTGATCATTTCAGCACCACAGTAACACAGGTGCCAGGGCAAATAAAGGATAAAACCCTCAGAGAATACAGCCGAAAGAGCATCCTTTTGAGAACAGCCTTAGTGCACTGGTTCAAGGAATTGCCTAATAACAGCCCAACTAGATTTGTTTATTATTTAAGGGTTTTTTTGGGTTTTGGGGGGTTTTTTCCACATAACTTATTAGGAAAATTAAGAAGTGTAGAGTATAAAAAATTCTTAAGAATCCCGGTTCCCCTTCATTTATTGACAGTAAATTGAAAGTATAAAGCCTACGTGGTCAGTGCCATACCTTCTAAGAACCAAAGGAAAAGCATAATTGAAGTGATTTCAAATTTGTTAATATGCCAGTCCTGAAAGTGTAGATGCATACCTCTTTCTGTATCTCTTTTTATATTTCTTTCTAAATATAATTTTCTTGCTGTTAGAAAGTTATGATACTTGTAAACAAAGCAGTTAAAATAAGTGATATTTAAAACTCATCTGGCAGTCGTAGGTAGCTACTTAGTGTGCTTGGGCAAATCAGACCTATTTAGCTGGCTTAGGTTTTTTTGTGTTGCAAGTTAATAAATTGCTGTACAGTGACTAAAATGTGGTCTTGACAAATGTACTCTTGCACTGTTAATGCACTGGAAAGGTCGTTTGTCCTTCTTATGCGCTGATCGTAACATCATCTGCTTTTCACCCTTTTATTGGCATACTCTTATTTGTTGCAGCCAGTATTAGCTTCCAGCACTCTTCACATGAACTTCTAACATCGTTCTTGTTCAGCTGCTTGATAGTGATGTGAGTGCCATTCAGGAGCCTGTGATGATGAATCGGCATCACTTACTTCCTAAGGTTTCAGTTCTGCCATTACTCCCTTTTGGCCTTCATTTTTTGACAACGTCTTTGTAAATGTTCACCAGCTAGTTGATCATGTTTCTTAAAACGCTTCCTTAACATCATCTTTCTAGAAAGCTGTCATGGTTTAGGAATGGTATTCTCCAGTTTAGTTTTCCCACTAAAGCCATTGCATGCCACACACAGCTTGCTTGCTGACTCCCCCCTTCCCTGCAACGGGATGGGGAGAACTGGAGGCACAAAAGGTAAAGATCACAGGTTGAGATAAGAACAATTTACTGGAAACAGCATTGAGATAAGAAAAGTGAACAGCAGCAGAAACAATACTAGTGACAGAGTGTACAAGAAAAGGAACATTCTTGCTCACTGCGGAAACTCCAACAACAGATGATAACCAACCGCTCCCTCCAGCTCAGAGCCGGCATTACCCAACCGCTCCCTCCGCCACACTTACTTGACCAGAAAAAAACTCTTCTCTTCCCAGAAGAGACTCAGTCCTCCCTGCCCCATTAGCAACATGACGTGGTATAGAATAACCTCTGGGCCCTGGCCATGCCACCTCCTGGCTACTGCAAAACCCTGTTCTGGCCAGAGCCAAGACAAAAGCTAATATAAATCTTGATAAAAATGAAGTCACCTATCATGCCAGTCAGTATTAACCCATTCTCACTGTAATCTTATACTTGACCTATGATTTCTGAAGAAGAAGTGGTTAAAAGGAAGATTTTCTGGGATGAGAGGTCTTGGGTCCAGAAGAGGGGTGATAATGATGATGATGATGATGATGATGATGATGATGATGGTCTTTCCTCGGTTTTGCTCTATATAATCTTCATCATGCCAAGAACTATCATCAGTTCTCCTTGGAATCGAACTAGAAGATGAGTAGGGAAAACTAGAAAAAGGAAGGAAAGAGGCTCTTGCCCTGTTTTACAGTCTGTCAAAACCACGCTTGGACTTTTACTTGCAGTGTGATATTTGTAGGTACTATAACAATTATTTTGGACTCCAAATAACACAACATTTACATCGCTCAAGTGGAAACACTATTGTTCTGCTATTAGACAGCTAATGGTGATGATATGCCTGAAAACTAAGGGAAGGTTTTAAGTATTTTTGCTCTTGATTTTGTGATTGAAAAATAGCTAAAGGAATACTGAAGTGTTTTGTTTCTCTGGTTTTTTTCCTCCAGATAAGTACTCACCAGTTGGAGTTTACTACTGCCAATATGTATCATTCTGTGTCTGAAACCAGTCACCCTTTGCAAACAGAGGAACAAGAGATAGGCATTGATCCCTTGCAGAGTTTTTTGAACAAGCCAGGGGAAGGTGAGTTTTGTATTTCTGTACTTTTTTTAGAGTTTATACCTTATATAAGTGTGTCATGATAACTGTACCTGTCATAATTTGTTTAATTTGCTCAATAGAGTTGAACCTTAACTTAAAGAACATTTCACAGACTATGTGTAGAACACTCTGACACTAATGAAAACCGCGAAAAGTCAACTTTCAATTACAGACAGAAGCATTAGCCAAATGTTTAATGCGCTGTCATCCTTTTTTAATCATAAACCAAACACCGACTTCAGCATAAGAATATTTAAATGGAGCATGGCTTTATGTTACTTTCTCAAGCATGGACTCTTACACTGCTTTGGGTTTAGGGATCTTTGTTTGTTTTCCTTTCTTTTTCTTTTTTTCTTTTTTTATTCTGCTTAAAAGTTCAGTATGTTATTTTGGATGAAGGTATGCAAGTAAGAAGTCTAATTTTGACTCAGCATTTATGTTCTTATTTGAAAAAATATCTCGAAGTTGAGATAGAATGAATAGACTCTAAAGGTAGAAATTACTCCATAACCTGAAGTAAATTAGTTGAATGCAGTATTTGGAAGACCCTAATGAACAATGAGAACAAACTGCTTGGGTAATGCAATGCCTGTCTGTGTTGCTCATCTTTTCTACTTATTTGCTAGTAGTGACAGTATAGTTGGCTCGAAGAAAGTGATAAGCTTAATGAGAAAGCTCGTCCTTGTCATGAAAACATTCCTCAAGTACTCAGTTATACACAGTGGCACCTTAACTACCTGTAATTTTCCAGTCATTGAACACATGTACCAGGAGGGCAAAATAAAACATTTATTTTAAACTAAAGAGTTGAAACAACTTTGTCACATTTTCTAAGTCCCTCACCCAGATCAACTACTCTGTGTGGCTGTATCTGTCTATAAATCTTCTGTTTACTAGTGCTTAGTAAAAAGCTATGTCAAGTTTTGCTTAGTCAGGTTTATTACTTCAGTTCAGAAGAAACTGATGTTTTGTTTCAAAATATATTGGTAAACTTCATTGTCCCTTTGAGTTAATTTTTTCACTGTTTCTTCATTGGTTTATAAAGCTTCTTTAATGTTTGAAAATGACAATGTACATCATAGAGGAAGTATTTTAAAGCGTGATGATTAAATGGACTAGCTTTTCTAGGTCAGTGTTTCTTTTCTATTATATTTGACATCTTAACGATATGAAGCCATTTTAGCCTGATAAACGAAATGCTTTTTTGTACATATTTTTAGAAACTTGAAAATAATCTTTTTCAATAACCTAAAATAATAACCATTTTCAAGAGGAAAAACAGCTTGCTTCTAGTCTACCCCAGTCAAGAAAAAGATAAACATTTTCTTCTGATTTCTATTTTCTTTACAAAGAATATTGGTAATTCTCGCAACTCTGTTTCAAGAAAAAACAAAATTTTCACCCTGTTAAAAAACCACTGTAAGTTAATTTTACCCTTTATTGTGCCCAGAAGCGATTAGTTACCTTGACTGAAAAGGTTTCTCATTTTTATCCCAACCTTAACATTTCTATGACATACAAAGTTATTAGGATTGAATTGATGTTTAAAAGTGCCATTAATTCATTTACCCCAAATGTTCATTAACAATGTAAATGTATGCTGATGTTCTATGAGACAAGGAAGTGACTAATGACTCTTCGCACTAACAACACTTAAAATGAATAGAAACTTTAGATAGCTAATCTTGAAGTAATCAAGACCCTCATTCAGCTTGGCATCTCTGTATGCTCTAAAACAGCTGTCAACTGTTAAAAATATATACACAACACACACATACGCACATGCGAGGATAAAGATATGTAAATACATGGTTCCCCAAGTCATAAAGGTTACCAACTATGGTACATTTTTTATGTTCTATCTATGTAAATATTTTATATAAAGCATCCATTTCATCTTCATAGGCTTTTTTGCTGCGAAACACATAGTGCATTTTAATTTGAAACTTTATATATCCAGAATAGATCTTTGAAGTTTTAATGTTTCATTTTAAATAAAGCATGTGCTTGGTTAGTGTTAGCGCTTTAGGCATCAAAGTATACAGTCATTCCTGTCCATTCATTCTGTCCATCGACGTCTTTACAAAAGTATTTCACGACAAGGTTTTTCAATGCAGTCTCCAGTTTCAGGGGT
This sequence comes from Callaeas wilsoni, assembly GCA_013398955.1. Taxonomy (NCBI): domain Eukaryota; kingdom Metazoa; phylum Chordata; class Aves; order Passeriformes; family Callaeidae; genus Callaeas; species Callaeas wilsoni. Next base: position 134,201 of record VWPU01003920.1, read on the forward strand.
GATACAGAATCAACTTGGTGAAAAACTGTATCTTAATTTTTTTGTATCATGAATTACAGAAATATAGTGGAGAGGTTGTCCATTGGAGACGTTCTGTGCAATACTGTGGAATATCAGGACGTCTGAATTGTGGTTTTGAAGCCTTACCGAATGCTTACTGTGGAGGCAAAGTGATAAAAGCCTTTACTGAGATGAAGTGATTGAAAAAAAAAAAAAAAAACACAGCACTGATAAGGGTGCTGAAAATAAGTATTTAATTACTGACCTAGTCAGATTTGTTAATCTACGTGAAGTATTGTATTTTTTAGTATGTGCAGTTGATACCAAAACTTGATGGAGAACCAGGAGATGTCATGTCCAGCTGGAGTTATGAAATTCTCTCACAGTTTTCATAAAATTAAAGAAATCTTAAAAATACACGGATTGCTCTTAAATATAGCTGTTTGGAAAAGTGCATTCATCGACTACTTTGTTCATTTGCTGTCAGCTTGAAAGGGTATATTGGATGAGATTCCAGAAATATGTTGATTGAGTCTAGTAGTACTCAGTGCTTTTATTAAAATTTCAGTGAAGGAATAGAGAGAAAACATAGTTTATTTGGGACAGGACTGTTGCCACAATGGAGAGTAGATGTAAAATTCGAAGTATTCTTGAGATTTTGGAGAAGTGGCCTGAGAAGAATAAGACATGGTTCACTAGGAACAGCTGCAAGGATTAATGTTGCAGATGCTAGGCATGAGACAGTTACCTAGCTGAACAAATGAAAGTAGATCATTACAGATGAGGTAAGTGTCATTTGGAGAAAGGTCTGGGCGCCGGTAGCTCTCCAAATTTTTTGTAACTGATAAACTTTGAATCTTGAGTTATGATGAGCCATGAGAATGTGCTTGTTTGCAAGTTTAAAAAATTCAGAATAAGCCTTTAACTGTAAAGATCTTTTTTCTATCCCTTTAAAACATGTCAAAAATCCATTAAGATGTATTTTTGTCCTTTTCTGTTGATTAATTTGGCCTATATTATTTTCCTTATGTCTGATTTTTCTTTCAAGATGCAAAAAATGTACATGGCATATATGCACTCATATATATCCTTTTTAAAATAGCATTTTTAAATAGTTGATAAGAAATTTGTGGCAGGCATTCTCACTTTTGCAATCTAATACTTCAAGTGGAAGATTTTAGTTCTTTTAAGAAATTTTAATTTTTGATTGTTTCTTGTGGATCTGGTTGTATTTTAATTTACATGCATCTATGTATGTGTGCATTATGATGTTCTCTTTTGACTATAGTATGTTGATGACATCTTGCTGCATTTTCTCTTCTAAGAATCATCACGCTATTACTCACTTTATTCTAACAATGATTTTGAGTGATGTCCTCTGAAACAGGGATCTGGCTTAGGGAAATTGGTGAATCTTACCTCTGTCTCTACAGAGACTTCATGAGAACTGAATGAAATTTCAGAAACATTATTGTTGTACCTTCCCCCTGCGTATTGCATCTGACAAACAGTTTTTCTGACTTCCAAATGCTTGAGGTTTCTGTTACATTAAAATGGGATAACTAGGGTAACTTTTCCTGCTGTAAATTTTTACTCCAAGTTACAGCATCCACCACATTCCGACACAAGTTTTGAAGAGCATAGTAGGTAGTATTCCCATTTCTTTGATATAATGAGAAAGTTGATCCTCTAAGGACAGACTGGAACAATGCATTTAATACTCTTCAATTTAATTTGCTCAATATCACAATTAATACAATTAAGGTCACTTGAAATGAAACTATTAACAAATTGGGTAATTTACTTTAACAATGTCAGTGTGTTCTCACAATTACATTTGCTTTAATTAGTGTACAAGCTATTCTTTAATAGCATACTTCACATAGAAAAATGTAATGTGTTCTTTGTTCTTAATAGAAGAAAAGGGGAAACGTTGAATGGGTCAGAGTGTTTTGGATTTGGAGTTTGGCAGGATATATTTCATGGGTAAAGGCTATAGTTGGTGGTGAGGACAGAGAAGCCTGATGTTGTTGGAAGGATAAGGATAACTACTGGAGTGTGTGACTGAAATTAATCCAGTTGAGACAGATAAGTTTCCCACCTCATACTTACCATTGCATCCCTCCTGATTCTCAAGCCTGCCATGGAAAAATATGAGAGATTGTAAGAGAACATTCATATTTCCATTTTGACCATATACTGTGTGTGTTTCCATTGCTTGTCTTTAGACAATTATGCTGTTCTGGTGTTAACCTCATACCCCTGATCACTAGAAATTATTTCCATGGAGAACTATACCTTATGTGAAATTTGAGATACCTGGTTTATATTAGTGTCATACAGAAGATAAGTAGAAAAAAGAGGGGAATGAAGTAATAAAGTAAATGCCATCTTTTCTGAACAAAGCAGGACCCATGCATTATCAAATAATTTCCCCAAATCTTCGGTGTAATTCACATGGACTGTTTTGGCCTTTGACATTCCTTATAGGATTAAGTGAATTTTTCCTGTCAGAAAATTGCATTATCTTCTAATTGGGCCTTAGCTACTCAGCATTACAAGTTGGGGTTTTTTTCCCCTTACAGCCCTCTTCACTCAGGTATACAGTGCTAATGTGGATTGCCCTGTATGGCATTTATTTACCTCCATTTTTAGAGATCATTTCATTTAAAGGAAAAAAAACACAGAGGTCTACACCTCTCTGTGTGAGAAGTACTTTCCTAGGTAAAAGTAATTGTGAATGCAAATACAGTGAGTTGTTGAAGACGACTTATTTTCTTATTAAATATTTTTTGATAGCGTATTGTATGACGTCATGTGTGTCATATAATATGTGTTCTTTCATCTTCTCTCCAGGGAGCGACATGTACATGAAGTATAGCATTGTGTTTTTAAGAGTCCTTTTAAATATGCATGCTGCTGTGTGTTTTCATTAAAAAGACAAGATTGGAACAGAGAACCTCTTTGCATTATACTGGAACAGAAGAGCTGAGGGTTGTGATTGTTTCTTAATATCTTCGGGTTTCCATGCTGTGGTTTACACCAGACCCTGAAAAAGCCCCATGTGCTTCATTGGCGAGTTTTACCCTTTAGACAAAAATCTTCAGTGTGCCCCACCAGCACAGCTCTTGGTAGTGGTCCTGTTCAAAACCTTTGTGCTTCTCCTCCAGGGCTTGGCTTCTTCATTAAAGGCACAGGTATGCTGGAGGAGAAGGGGCTGTCCTCAGTCTGTTTCACTTTGTATTGGATGAATAAAAGCAAGAATGGTTTTTACATCTTCAAACGCCATATGCTAACATAACAAGCATTTTAATATTCATTTATTAATAATAACTGCTGTTTAGCTTGCTTTTAATTGAGCTGCAACAGGATTGGAGTGACATAGGCTATTGGAGTAACACAGTACATCTTGAGCTAACTCAGGCTGTCACTAGCTGCTTCCCTACAACTCTTCGTTTTCCTCTTTTCTGTATTAGACATTTTTATTAAGAGATCAGTTAACAGAAAAGCTATGCATGTTTAAAAAGGCATATATTCAATATAGTTAGTTGAAAATAGCTATCACACAGTACAGTTTGTACTTGAAAGACTGTACAGTTGTTGACATGCTCTTAGAAATTTGCTGCTTGTGGGCCCTTTGGTTTCAGTGCCTTAATGCAAATTTGTATTTAGGAACTACAGGAGTATCTTTGATTACTTCAGCTATAGGAGCAAATGTGAGTAGCTGCCATGACTTGTGAAATACCAGCTTCAAGAGATGGATTCTCCTCTCTGGAATTGGAAGATACGGGGGTTTTTGGTGGCTTTGCATGAGTTGCATGTTACATTAACTCCAGTTTGGAGGTTATTCTGTAACATGCGTAACTGGCACAAACATCATGTAGGGAAATGGCCTTCAGTGGTTGATATCGCAGATACTAGGGACGACGTTTTGGACAGCAGTGTCTGTTCATGGAATGGTTTGCATTGGAAGAGACATTAAAGATCATCCAGTTCCAACCCCCCAACCATGGGCAGGAAACCTCCCACTAAATCAAGTTGCTGAGAACCCCCTCCAGCCTGACCTTGAACACTGACAGGGATGGGGCATCCACAGCTTTTCCGGGCACCTACAACTTCTCTTGATCTAAGTGAAATTAAAAATGTTCGTTTTGGAAGTTTCACTCTAAATCATTATATGAAAACAAGACAATTCTCACTAATAACACTGGCACACTACCTCAGTTCAGTCATCTAAACTGGGAGTTTCCAGGTCTTTCCAGATACAGTTCTGCCTGAATATGGGCATAAATCACTTATCGGCCTCATGTCATTCTTCTAAAAATTCCTTGTGACCCTACTTTGGGAGAGGCTGATTTGAGCATTTCTTTTTCTTTTCCTAGCTTTTCCCAAATCCAAGTTAAAGATCAACTAGTTGGCTCTCATCTCACTTTCTAGTATTCATGTAGCATAATAATACTTGTAGTATAAAAGGAAAGAATGCAAGTTAAATGAAAAAGAAATCTTAAATTTTTTTAATAAATATTACATGCTTAGAGAACCTTAAAATACCAAGAAGAAATTTTCATTTTAACTACAGTAACCTGCTGAACAGCGAAATAAAACAGAATAATCTTTTTTAATACAACCTCTGTAAATGTAATTAAAAGTGGTTTAAAACCAGTTCATTATAAAAAGTTATACATAAGCTAACAATGAGAATAGAATCATTCTTTTGAATATTTTACTCTGACTTCATACAAAAATATAATATGAAGGTTACTAGCCATAAACACCTCAGATATTAAGTGTTACCAGGCAATGATCAAATTATGTTAAATGGCTATATCTCCTACATATGGAAAAGGCAGATTCTCTTAATTTAAAAAAATGGAACTCTACACATTTGATTGTACTTGTGTATGTATAATAAAAGACTAGTAAATCAGAATTCTAGCTGAGGACAGCATGATTGGTACAGGATAATAATTAAATGTCTGAGTTCACTTCTGTCCTGATGTACAGAAGATTGTAATTTACAAAGCAGTGTATGAATTGTGAGCAGCTAGCTGATGTTACAGACCTCTGTGTCTGAGATTAAATGTATGTTAAAACATTTTTAAAGAGCTTAACTGTCACAAATTTGATTGAATTAGAAATTGATTGTTCTATATAACAGAAATATGTCACTACAGATGGGATCGTTCCTGTCTTTCATGTATGTGGACATTTATAAAAACCTGGAATTCCTTATTTTAAAAAGAGAATGTTTCAACCTACTTTCACTAAAGTGATACTTCAAAGCTTCAATTTTAGGCTTTCAATTTACTAATAAGCCTTACTCTTTAGCCTCCATGGTACCCAGGGTACTCCCTGTCCTCGTCCTCTTTGGACATGCAAAACTAAGACACGTGAAAGGGGGAGAGAAATAAAGCACTGTCATATTTAAGTAGTAGGAAATTATCTGGTAAGATGTGTATTATTTATTGACAATCTGGCCTTTTAACAAAGAAAAATAGGCCTATGCTTAGGTTGCCACTGCAACAGCCGAAACAGCTGATACTTTAATGAACAACATACTGAGGGCCATCCAGGACATAAGGCAAATTAGGCAGGTTACAAACTGCATATCTTCTGTTTAGGTATAGGAGATCTCCCCAGCTCTGACAATTAGCTCTGCTGATCAGGCAAGCAGACAGACAGAAACAGAAGGAGGCCATTTGTATCAATTTGAGGAACAGAACTAGTAATGAAGTAAAATATCTGTACCAGGTAGTTTCACCTCCGCTTTGGAACAGATATTTCTAACTGCTCGTTTCAGCTTTGCAATAGCAAATAAATAAATAAATATGTGCTGCTTAGCAAAAGCTTATTTTCGGTTGTTTACAAATTGAGAGCAAAGGAATAATAATAATACTTCTAACCTAAAGGGTTTTTTATAAAGGATAAAACATTTTCTGGACATACAAGCAAATATGAATCTTGGTAACCTGACAGCTTTGTTTAAACGTTGAATTTGAGTTTCCTTTCATGAAAATCTTTTCAAAGTACAGCAATTCAGCTGTGAAAACCTGAATACATTAATGATGACAAAGAACCTCTGGAATGAGCCAACATTTGTTTTTGTTCTTTTACAACGTTTCCTGATGAATTGCACATACAAAAGTGTTGGAGGTTATTTTAATTTTCTTTTCTTACTTTGATAATAAATGTCTCCACTGTTTACCTTTTTGGTTAAGGTACCTTATTATTACTAATCAGCTTTAATTATTTATAACAGAATGACTGTGAAAGATGTTTCTTTGATGTCGAAAAAGTCAGGGACCTGATCCTGACCCTATTAAAATTAATGGCTAGGTTCCAATTGACTGCAAAGGTAACAAGCCTGAGTGCCCTTATTGTCTAACGGAAGCAGTCATTTAGCCCAGGGTACTGGATTGTGGTTAGTTGGGGTTCCTGTTTTGAAAGCGTTTAGATTTCAAGCATTTGGTGTCAAGATTTGGCCATGCAAAGGCAGATCACATTTAACTGACTCTTAAAGTCAGTCCCAATCTTCATTTTGCTCATAAGAGACACAGTAATTTTTAAAAAGGCTAAATATACATGATAATAAGAGAACACCTTTTTCTCTAAACATGAGCGCTAAAATGGGGGAAGAGAGAGAAATGTAGATAGCCTTTCTGCTTTTGTCTACCTTTTTTCAGTCAATAAAATAGCAAACTAGCTCAAATCTAAGCAATACTGGATAAGGACCATCACGTTTCAAAGGCATGTGTGCCAGCTTATGTTTAAATCTTATTTTGTTTAAGTGAACTATCAGTGGGTTTTGTTTCTGACTATTTTAAGCTTCAGATTTATATGGATGTACATAGACACACTCTGTGACAAGACTGAACACTTCTGTCAGATCTAGAATATCTTTTAGGTATTCATAAGTATCTTTGTTTAGTTTCTTCATCATGTTACATGTTTAGTTCATTACATCAGTAATCATGTGACTATAACATTTCAACCATAGCACAAACGGCACAAAAGGATATAGCAAATGAGTCTTATTTTCAACATTTGTGACAACCACACAAGGTTATGATGCAATTTGTGCTCCTTGGCTTGATCTGCTTGAAAAGGGAAGTGGGACTTGGCATGTTTGTTTTGCATCTGTGTGCTTACCTCATGCTTTTAGAAGGTGTCATATACAAAAGAAGCAATGAAATTAATTCTCATAACTGCCATAGGAAGAACAGCCAGATTATATGTTCTCATGCCAAAGGAAATCTGAAGCTGGTGACATGATACAGCTCATTCATACAAGAGGTCTTGTAGCAGGGCCAGGAACTTCACCCACATCATTGAAGGTGCAGGACACTCCATCAGTGATGATGCCATCCTTCAGCTCTTTCCTTCTTTCGGTCAGTTTTTGTGAGGCAGGTAGCTAATTAACTAAGAAAGCGTTACTTTGGTACAGAAAACACACACAACTTTTTCATGTTTTATATACAAACTTAAGTAAGCATATATCATCTTAGAAATTTCAAGTAAAAGTATTTTTGGTAATGGAAGTGAAAAGTATTTCAAAAGATGTAGATCATTTTTACCTTTTCAGTATTCTGAGTAATTAAATGAAATTAAAATGTTTTGAATATGTTAAACTATTCCTGAACCTTTGATAAATGGTGTCTCAGTACAGATACATATGGGTATTGCTATTAAAACATGATTTGGCTACAAATCTAAGGAATACTACTCCACCTTAATGAACTAATTGTCAAAGTTGATTTATTTATGCTTATTTATTTCACAGTTTTGTATCTTAGCATTGCCAGGTTCTGTTGTAAGAAGAGGGAAAATACTTCTCACGAGTTTTTCAAAGTAAGCACGACAGTGCTGTGGTTTATTTGACGTGGTGGTGTTCAGTCAAAGGTTGGGCTCGATGATCTTGGAGGTCCTTGACACCTTTAGTGATAAATTCTAAGTACCTTATTTCTGTACAAACAACTGGCAGGTAAAGCTTTTGCTTGGATACTAAAGTGATAAACAATAATACATGAACTCTGGGATAGGAAGACTCCGCTCAAATTTTTGAACAAATCCCATCCAGTTTAGTGCAACTGGGACCGTATAACCAAAATATTAGCAAGTAGCCTGTATGATAAATTTCTCCACTAAAATTTTGATATCCCATTACAAATTATTATTCTTGAGCTTCCTAGAAGTTAAAAGGCACAAACTTCATCCAGATAAAGCTTTTATGGCGGTGATAATTCTTTTCTTCTGAGAAATTGGATTGTAATGGAATCAGTGATTTAACCTTAGGAAAAATGAACTGTGTAGTGTTTCAGTACTAAGTGCAATTGAAGGGATAGATCATGTAATGCATGTGAAAATATGTTTGCAATGGTGTGATAATGTTTTGAGTTTCATTATAAAGGGGTACATTTTTTATATGTTAGTTGTAATATTGGAAGGTACGATTGTTGGTTTCGTTTCTTACAATTTGAAGTATTTAAAGGGTGGAGCAATGAAACATAAATCTGTCCATTACTGGGCATTTCTACTTTGCACACAGCTGAATTCTCATCAAGTTTGATTTGCTGACTGGTGGCCAGAACAGATGTTATCTTAATGGAGGAGAGGAGCATATGGAGCCACAGGGCCACCTCCAAACTTCTGTGACCCAGTATTAGTTCATTGTTTATTGAAGTATGAAAGAAAATACTTCTTTGTAAAAGTGTACAAAGGTCCATTCTGAATTACTGCAGCTAGGTCACCACAACATTATTGGCTTAGTAAGATGAAGATTTTATTGCCAGGAAAAGTGTACCATCAAATTTTGCTATTATAAAAAAAAGGAAAAAAAAAATTAAAATAAGGTACCCCAGGCAGATGATCTTGTGTCTTTTGCTTATTTGAATTTGAAAGAAAGAAGGGCTGTAAATTACAGCTTACACTGTGGAAAACCCTAGCTCTGTTTTGGGGTTCTTGTGGCAATAACTAGTGAAAAATTCTGTTTGAAAAGTTATGGAATTGACATTTTTCTGCAGAGTTAAATTTAATGCATTTTATAAATTTGTATTTATGATGAACATATAACAGTTTTAGTTGTGGCATTTTCATGAACTAAAGTTATACCCTTGTAACTGTGCCATTAGAATAACTACTTGTTCAAGTGAAGACTTTTAGGTTTTTTAGAGAAACTGGTTTGTAATGTATGCCTGTCAGAAGCAAACTTCTGATTTGGAAAAATACCATGTAAATACAGGATTAAATGCTCCTTTTCACTTTTAAAAAAGAGCATATAAAGCCTTTATTAAATGGTCCTTCACGCTTTCTCACAGATTTAATTTTTACAGGAAAAATATATTTTATTTTTGTAAAAGCAACTATATACAAAAGAAAACCACTGATTTAATTCTGGACATGAAAAATATCCTGAGGATTTTTTGTCTTGGAATTAATGTTATATTTATGATACTTCATGTCCTCTAGATATTACAAATTTAGGAAGATACTTGCAGGTTTTCTGTGATTTCAAAGACACTTACTCATATCTGTCATACTCAGTTTGAGGTTCATATGGAAAAATGAGCCTGCATTTTGAATTTGCATTGCTTAGCTAAAGATAGTTTTATTTTCCTGCATATTACTCTGTTCCTTGCTAAAGCTGTAGCTCAGAGCAGCGACTTGGAAACTTTTGAACATATTTAACTGATAATAATTGCATTAAAACAATACTGAATATTAAGGTAGGAAGTGGGGACATCTGAAAATCATGTAGTAAATTATGTGTACAGTGCTAATTTTCTATTAGCCTAGTATAAGGAGCAACTTACACTGGATCCTACAGCTTGGATGCTTGCTACCACCATTTCTGGCTTGCCACCTAGAAATAGCCATTAATGGCACAACACAGGCTACTGCAGTGAAGTTTGTACACATCATAATTATTCCCTTGTTAGGTCTTTACTCTGACCATCAAGTGATTTTCTGTTTATAAATTGACACCACTTCACATTAAAGATGATGAGTCAGTCTGGGGACTTTTAGCTTACTTTGGTAGTCATTAGTTGCTCTGAAGTCTCTATCTGGTTTCGGTTTCGATGAAGTTAAGGCAAAGAACAGTGTGAGGGCTTTGAATTGAGTCTGGTTGTTTTTCTTTCGCAAACCATATGCCAGTGCTCCAAAGGCCTGTCTTTTGCTGGTTAAAACAAAACAAGAACATTTATAAAAGGTCCCACTCTGAGAAATGCGTACTAATTTCAGGCAAAAATTCTTTTCATTTGGTGTTTATGAATTACACTTTTAAAACTTTGCCTAGAGGTAGGGAGGAGTGTTTCAAAAATCAGATGTTAAAGTAAAATGGCTATAAAAACATGTGATCTTCCATTTTACTGTATTTCTTCTTCTGAATAAGTAATGCTCTAATAAAAATTAAAGAGCAAGTTGCATTTCGAAGATCAGGTCATCGTAATTCATTGACATTAGGCCACATAACTGAATAATGTCTTACTTCAGTGAAATACATCAAATGAGATCAACAATTATGACTCATAAACATGCCTCGCAGGCATAAAACAGCAGGGAATTAGCATGTGAGGCTGATAAATATGCATGTAAATAAGCTCCCAAAGGAATAACATGGGTTTGATTGATAGGTTTAGAATTGGAACATATGTAAACCCCTTTATTCCTCATTCTGGTGTAGCTAAGTAAAGATGCGTTTTACTTGTTAAAAGTTTCAATAACTTTGTAAATCTTAATGCCACATCTGCTTTTGTGTGTGCAGGCACGTGTGAGTGTCACTGGAGAGATTGATTGAATTGTCTACAGGGTAGATGGCCTCACACTAAGACTGTCGTGTTTGCGTGTGGATACTGGAGCAGTCCTGTATGTGCATGCACATGTATGCGCCTGTTTGGGCACTGCATGGTAGGGGCTGTTCAGCAAAAGATTATTTTGGGGGTTGTATTACTCAAAATTTAAAGATTTTAAAGTTGGGTTCTCAAATAGAAAACTGAGTTGTGAGTTTTGGTATATGCACCAGTATATTTATTTTTGCAAATACATTCTGCATTGAAGGTAATTACTATTTATATTACAGAAAGTCCCACAAGTGCTACTACATTTAAGAGTCTGGCAGTGATTCTTTATAAACTTCCAATTTTTTTGGCATCTTACAGCTTGAGCTCTTATCTACAACTTCAAAGTACCTATCACAGCAGTATCTCTGTGTTGATCAGCACAAGTGTTTATGCTGTGCAGAGATTTACATCCCTATTGTTAGAAAAGTATAACATACATAGTGTTTATAAAACATTAATACTTTGCTTTGCCAAATACAGACCAATTGGTTGCCATTGTCATGTGGCCTGGTGTACATCTGCTTTATTACTATTCCCTGCTATTAGGCAATAAAAACTTTTCCAACTGATGCACACTTACTGATGTTGCATCAAGCTGTAATTATGCTAAAGTGATCTTAGACCAGTGGCAGGCAAGATACAAAACCATTTTCAATAGTATGGTGTGTGTACTGACTGTAGATTTTGATTCTGGGTGGTTTATAGCTAAAATAGTCATTCAGAGAAATTGGAGATAGGGCTGGTATCAGAGATCACAGTTGTTCGCGTGTGAAAACCTCAATTCTGTCATACCTACCTTTCGCTTAGAGATACCTTTCTGTGGACATAAAGCTTCAGCAAAATGACTTCCTTCTGTTTAGATTTATGGGGTAGCAAAGAATGTATTTTCCAGTTACAATCAGTAAATTCAGGAGCTAACGCTTAGTTCTGAGAGCAGGCTCTTTTTGCTGCTGAAAAATAAATAAACTTGTAGCACTTAGAGACATCACATCAAATCTCATGTGGCTTCTCATGAAGCAATTTATAGCTACCTTGTATAATTTGTATAGAAATGTTAAGTTGATCCCTGCTCCAACAGCATCAACTGCTTAACCCAGAATGTAACAGCCTGTGACACCAAGAAAAAGCAAACCCTGTGTACAGACTGGGGGAGGGGATTTTTCATAACAGAGCTGAATAAGCAGATTGCTCTCAGGAACTCTGATGGGCCATGTTTCTAGCTGCATAGCACTGTCCTTTTTCACAGAGGATGCCTAGATATCTCTTGAGCCAACAGAAATACAAAATAAACCACTTTTTTTTTTTCCCCCTAACAATGTGCCTTTTTTTTACACTCAGGGCCATGACAGGCTGTCACTCAGTTTCAACTCCCCACAAGAAATGTCCTTGAATGGTTCAAGAGAAGCCAGAAAATTGTTGCTAAGTATTTTTTTTCATTCACCTCTAGAATTTTCCACATTTTCTCCAACATGTGTGAAGCCACTGGGAAATATGGTTAAATGAGTTAAGCAGACATCACCCATCTGTGCATCTCGGGGAAAATAAAAACAGTGCTGTCCCTCCGAGAGCTTTCTTGGTACATAACCAAAATTGGAAGAACAACCACACTCTAAAGCTAAACCTAGGCAAGGCTGTTGCAGGAAAAAAGGGAGGAGCACTTTAAGGAACTGCTTCTTCTGGCTTACCCCGGTCTCCCTGGTGCGTGGCCTTCACAGAATGTAAGGTGGTCCTAACACCTCTGCTCCTCCCAAATGCCTAAAGGCTACTGGACAGCCAAGAAAATATGGCTGCACATCATATTTGCTTCAGACAGTGTTAAAAACCTGGCATTCAGCCTCAGCTCTGAATTTCAGTCCCCTCGCAAGCCAAAACAATCACGTTGCAGCCTCCCCCCTGTTTGTATAAATGTTTTATAATTTTAGATAGAAGGCATCACAAGAACCCTACTTTTGCTCAAGTCTTGATTTACCCTTTAATATTGTTCACTGCAGCTCTTTCTACTACTCAAGTGATTTGTAATTTGTATCTCTCAAACAGTTCCCACTTGGATTTCTCATGCACTGAAAAGTCAGATGCCTGACATTACTGTGTAAAGTTAAGTGCTTGGGGTTAATGAGTGGCATTAAATTTTATGAGGTCATGTCCAGTAGATGTTAAAAGAAGCTTAAGGGAACTTTATCACTGATAGAAATTAACAGTTGGCACAAAAGAATGCCTGAGGGAGTTCAGTTCTAAGCAAAAATAAAATTGGTGGTATAAAAACTAAAATATAGAGTGATTGTGATTAATGTAAACATTTTTGTTAGGTAATTGGTTACTTGTTGCAGTAAAAGAAATGAGACCTCACAGTTTGAAAGAATATTATGGTATTTAGAAAGCAATTAATGTTTCTAGTCAAATAAAAAAAAATCTACATCACCTACAATATTTATATTCTTTCAGTAAACATATAACCTTTGGGGCTATATTTATCAAATAGTCAAGCCTCCACTTATTTACATTAGTTTTTTCTTTGGGCAAAATATGTTTTCCCCAGTGGAGTATGTTATTTTGTTTCATTAAACCTTTATTTCTACTCACGTGCATTGCTTATATTGCAGACCAAATGAGTAAATTCTGTGTACTTAAGTCATCTAAGGTTTGTGATTTTGGGTGACTGATGGACGGCATGAAAATTCTGTTTCAAAAAGAAAATGGCTACATTAACTTATGGATAGATTTGTTTTGCATAATTATGTGGGGAACCATTCAGTAATTACACCAGTATTCACATGCTGTAATTTTCGTCGTCTTTATTCACTGTCATTCCAATGGGAGGAAACGGAAGCCTTGTTCAGACACAGATATTCTTTCTTGCTCTGTCTTACGACGTGCAGTCACAGCATAGAGTGCTTTTTCAAATCACGCCTGTGCTTGAGTAAGACAGCTACTGTATGGAATTCCACTGCCACAGTATGCATGAAAGTTCAGCACCTCCTTCAGGGTCTCTCATACCACGCCACGGATGTGCGGAGTGACCGGGTGCAGACCCGTTCCTCTCACGTCACTTCAGCTCTGCGCCGTCTGCATGCCGTGCTGGGGGAGCACTGTGAAGCCTGCTGAGAATGCAGAGCTCTAGTACGGAAGAGCCAAAGTCTCTGGTTCAAAACTTTTTCTCCTCTCCAGCTTGACAGAGAGATACCATGCTTGTCATAAAGCACATCATGTCCTGAACTGAGGTGAAACTGAAGGAAAAGGGAAAATATTTAAAATTTGTAGATCTTTGGGACTGTTCTGCTGATCTTCAGATGGTTATTTTTGAGTTTTAATATGAATTACCTATATGAAATGCCTTCTCACATTTTCCTTAGGTGATATTTGGTCAAACATGTATAATCAAAAAGCTGAATCTGTCTGACGCTGGGTGACATTTTTGTCTTGCACACAGACTGTTTTCTTTTTGGCTAAAAGATATTGGACATTTTTTGTCTTAGAGAACTGAGGTAACTGTTGAGAAGAATTGACTACTACTAAATAATTTTTCCTATTATTGTGTAAATTAAATCATCAAACTTTTGGAAAACTTCACTATAATCGTTAGGCACAAGAAAAATCTAGTCATACTTGTCTCATTTGCATTTTAGAAGTCTCATATTTCTTGCATCTTCAAGTGCTTTGTACTTGCATCCTTAGTTCCATTCTGAAGTGCCACTAGGGATTGACACTACTCATCCTCCACACAGGAGGGCAGGGGTGGAGAACAGAAATCTGTCCCGTGATGGATTACGTACTATTTTGCAAAAATGTTTTGTGGGGAGTTTTTTCCCCAATATCTACAACAAAGTGATCGTTGTTTGACAAAGCACCTTGCACTGTAGTAAATAGAAGTGTTTTGTCATTCTTGCTGTCAATTTGATATATTTTTATATTCTGATGTAGCTGTGGACTTTCATCTCTTAGACATCTAGAGTTTACTGCTAATGCATATATACCTTTGCTCTTCAAATTCTTCTAGATCTGTCATTCACAACATGCATCTGCTTTTGCACCAGCAAAGTGCACAGTTGGTACTCTCCAAATTGACTAAAGGTTGATTTACAAGAATTTTGATTAAAATCTAGTGTTTTCATTATGCTTTGGCATATTTTGATTTGGCAGCTTAAAAGCTCTAGCTTAGTACTTTTTTTCTACTGTTTGGTGACATGTTTTTTCTTTGGAGAAATTAACAGAAAATGTAGGTTACTGCTCCATTTCGTGTTCTCTCAGTTATGGGTCTACTGAATACACAATGTATTCCAAAAATTAACAGCCTTAATTAGACAGCCTCAATGATAGTCCAGGGCTTTCTGGCTTCATCTTGTAAAACCAAGCTAGGCAGCTGTAAGCTCGGTTGTCCCTTCCTGGTGCATGTTCCTTCTGTATAGTTAATTTCATTAGGATAAGGGCTGTTCCGTCAGCAGCAGTAACACCCTTTAAGTGTTCAATATTTGAGTCTGTGTGACAGTGTTTGTTGTCTTCAGGTTTTGGGGTTTTTTTCTCAGATGCCTTGCCAGGTTGCCAGGTACTAGTGCTGCCAGAAGGTGAAGGTAACATGATTTTTTGGTTTGGTTTGGTTTGGTTTGGTTTTGTTTTTTAAACCATGTGTTTCTGAATTGTGCTACCTCTAGACTCTGCTGCTATTGGAACAGGTCTTAAGTTTTACCAAGATAACTTTAAATGTGTTACTTATTAAAAACATGTTTACTAAATAGATGTGAGCAGGATCCTATTTCTAATTAATTTTATTGATTATTCTGCAATTTATGTTAATATAAATCCAAAGTAGCCTTTTGGATGTACAGATCTGGCTGCTTCCAGCAGTGCTAAGAGGAGTTGTGGTAGGGAAGGAGGAGGCTGCAGCTGGAAGGAGTTGGCAAAGCTGATCTGGGATGACAGGGATGCTGTGGGAGCCCAAGAGCCTCTCGCTGGCCCTGGACATTTTAGAGACTGGCTGCTTCCCACATTGCTTCCCACGGGACTTTCTTCACCTCTTACTGTGTGCTTTTAAAACTGTAGCATTTAAGGAAAGCCCAGACATTGCCCAGGCTTGCATCTCAGTAACAACTTGCTTACTTGAAGCTTCTCATCTGTTTCCTCTTCCTTGGAGCCAAACCCCGCAGTTCTGCTGCCTCTCGGGGGTAGTGCCAGCCTTTCCACTGGATGCCAAGTAGCTCCTCTGCTCTTTAGTTTCTTGTGTGCCCGAATTTCTGTTTCCATTTATTCTTTTATTCATTTATTATTCCAAAATTACTTTTATTCTTTCTGTTTGCCTCCTAGCTGTAAATGCTGTCTTTTCCCATCCCAGACAAGCAAGTAGCTAATTACACACAGGTCACCACGGTAGCCACACGGATGCTCTGATTTCAGGCTGTCCCTCTTTGCATGCATGTGCTGGGCAAAGGAAAGTGGTATGATTTTCAGTGCTCCTAAACACATCTGCACTCCAGAAAGAAGGCCCAGGATAGCACATTTTGCTTTCAGAAGCCTTTCACATCCATGAGCAATGCTGTAAGTCATCAGCCTGCTGCAGTAGCGTCCTTTGATAAGAAACAGCAAAGAAGCAAAGCTCGACCACCTCCCCAACTTTAGGAGGTGAGGCTGCATATCACTGCCACGTGGCTCCCTGGCCAGGCTGGCTTTCCTCCTGATAAACCTGTTATTCCCAGTTGCAAATCAGCTAGCTCCTTGTTGAAAGGGCAGTTCTATTTCAATAAAAGAGCACTTAATCCTTTCTTGTTTGTCTTCTACTATCATTTAATCTTGGAAAAACAACAGAATGCTAGAAAACTCCTGATCAATCTTTTTTGGTTTGTTTTTTTTTTCTTAATCTCAATGGAATATGCATTACTGTTTTTGAATATTAAAATTAGACTATACATCCATACGATTCATTATCCCAAACAGAAGGATTGCAACAATCTATAAGATAGAAATGTGGTTAAAAATAGGATGTAATTGAGGTAAGTTAAAGGACGATAGTAGCCTTCAAACATGTAAAGAGATGGTATGTTTTTCTTATTGTCAGTGTAAATGGTCTCTGGAGACCACCTTTTTATAGTGATTGTGCATGTCTAAGATTAAGCAAAGCTGCATGACCAGTGCTATCTCAGGAGGATGCTGAGTCATTAACTCATGTTTATTGCCTTTTGCCATCTTTAGTTTACTGCAATTTATAGCTCAAAGGCCTTTTAGGCTGTTTATAAGTTAAAATTAGCTAAATTCTTCTGGATGCAAGTATAAGTCACTCAGCATTTGTATATCATCAGGGTGTAAATTCCTAGCAATGATGCCAGGCAGCTTCTAAGATTTCTTTTTCTTTCTGTGCAAAGTCTAGTTATGCTGCTTGTCCCTAGTTAAACTGGATTACTCTATCCTCTGTTTTACTAATTTTGCCAATTTGTGATTTTGAAAATTGTGTGAGCTCTTAAAGAATTTACTGAAGTTAGAGATTATATTATTTATTACGTATACAGTTTCCACTTCAATCAGACTACACCAAAATGTCTGTATCTTATCCTGGAGTCTTTTGAGTCACACTTGGTGAGATGACCTAGGAATTTTTTTAGGTTATACATGATAAACCATCAGCCAGGCTATGTAGCAGATACAGGCTCTAGTACTGAGCGTATGAACAGAACTGGACATAATATATTATGGACCAAAGGTGCACTGGGAGAAATAACTGAAAAACACTTAGAAGAATCACCTTTTACCTTACCCTGTGGATTTTTTTGTTCTACCAGTCTTATTGCTGCTGGTAGCAAATTCAGTTCAGGCATTACTGAACTAAATGTGTATCGACTTCAGTGGAGTCTTACTTGCTTATATAAGCTGGTATTGTGTGGTTCCCACTAAATGGGAAGTCAAACTATTTTTCCATGTGCATGCATTTTCTGGAGTGTTTAAATCACTGTTTGCATCACAGTTAAACTTCTTTCCTTCCCATCATGCCTAGAGACATTATATTAAAACACATCTGGATATAAAGTATTTGGGATTTTGGTAACTTGCAATCACCTGGGAATTCTTTGGAAGTGTTCATATGAATTAGTTCAGTGCCCTTCGAGTAAAATTTCTTACTCTGTTTATTATATTGGTTTTACTTTAGAATACAGTGTATAGCTCAGTCTATTTTGGTAAATGCAGAGGCTTCAACGGAAAAGAAATATTATAAATAAGTCCCTTGAATGTACTTATTGTTGAATTTATTTTAAATTGAGCTGCATGGGACTACATTTCTTAAACATTGATGCTACATTCTAATTTCAGAATCAGTCATCTAGACCCTTGTATATCTTTTCCCATCCACACTTTTTCACACATAGATTTTACGTGGAGAACGGTGGCATGTTAATTTACAGACTAACCTAATGACAGGTTTGGTGTTTAGATTTGTGAACACTCAGAAGCAGTTTCGCTTATAAATGGAAACCCTCTTACTTTCACGTGTCTTGATTTAAACAGAAGCGCATAGACAAAATTGTTTCAAACAAGAGATGTTGCCTGAAGAATACACAGAGTTTACTCATATATGCATAAACACATACGCAATTGTGATTTTATAAGCAAAGATCATGGAAGGTGCCACTTGATTGTCGTAAGTCAGCAATCCAAAAGACAGCAGAACTGACTGGGTTTGAGCAACATGCGATACAAGAGATTATCTCCAGAAGTTTTTGTTCCTAAATGCAAACCAACGTGTCTGCCTATCATATTGTTGAAACAGCTTCCAGCAGGGCTAAAACAGGCTTTGATTTTGCACCTTGGTGCCAGTGTTCCTTACCTACTTCCAAATGTGACCAGCTTTCACTATCACAAGATTGGCATCTCTGCGGGTACTACATTGTGCTTTACAATTGCGTTCCTTTAATAATTCAGATAAGCTTAAAGGGGAAAAAACACTGTTAATGCTTAATATATTTTTTCATGTCAATACTGAAGATTAAACAAAATATTTCAGCCTCTCTTAAGACTTTTGTACTTCAAATGGCAAGTTGGTTAGTTTATGTCACAGTTCATTATCTTCAGGTATCAGTAACTATCATAGTGTATAGGTTTTTATTTCATTCGTGGCAATAGTATTTTAGGGCAGAGCTGATAAAACTAAAATGCTATCCGAAATCTGTGCTGCCTGCGTTTAAAATGTGCTTCTAATGCTAAATGAACTTGAAGTGAGGGACAGAGAGACAGGTTTGTACGTAAAAGACTGCTCACCCAAAAGCTGCCTCGTATTTATTTCAGAAAACCGAACTTGCTCAGAGTGAAACGTTCTCCAACTTTCCGGCCTAATAATTATTTAATAAATATCAGAAGTGCAGTGCACTTAATTCTTCAGCCGAAGGCATTATTTTCAGTTCCTGTACACTGCTCCGAGTGCGCTCCATTTAACCGCTTTAAAGGCGGACTTGCTGCGAGTTGGCTGCGCTGCGCGGGGGCTGCGCTGCGCGGGGTGCGGCGGGGTCCGGCGGGGTCCGGC
>VWPU01003922.1:0-55394 GCA_013398955.1 Callaeas wilsoni
GGACCCCGCAGGGACCCCGCAGCATCGCCACCCTCAGCGCTGCGCCCCCCGCGGCTGGGGCCGGCTCTGCGGGCGCCGCCAGGGATGGACGGACGGACAGACGGACTGACACCCCCGCGCCGCGGCTGTGAGACAAGACAGGCCGGCGGACACTGCCCATCTCCGTGGCAACGGCGGCCCGGGATCTTTCTCTCTTCCCGGGCTCAGGCTAAAGGACAACTTTTTTTTTTTTTCCCCTTTTTTTTTTTCCTTCTTCCCTACTCCCCTGCCTGCCTCCTAGCTTTGGCTAACTCCATTCCCGCTTTCAACGGGTCATCACCAGCCGCTGGCTTCCTCCAGCGTTTTAAGGGCTTTGCTGCGGAGGCCAGTGCCCCTTTCCAGCCCTAGCTTTGCTTCTTCAAGCCCTCCACTCTGGCCAACCACGGCTCCGCAGGTGACTAGTGCAGCCCTGGCCTGGGCCGGCCCGGCGGAGATGCTCTCCCCCAGATCATCTCTGCTGCAAACGGACATGTGAGCGTCATTGTCGCCACCACCTTGGAGGCGAAAATCCTTCACTTTTAAACCCAAACATGAGACATTTCCCCTCTCCGAGGCAAGGTCCATGACCCTAAACTCTTTCAGACTCTGAAATAGCTGGCAGACATCCCTTGTTATGACCGTGCAGCCCCTCTTTGCTTTAAACCTTTTTTTCACAGATATTCCCCTGCTGAAATGCTTTGCTACTTTAGGTTGTTTCAACTCCTGATACCCCTGCGAGGCTCTCTGTCTGTCGTGTATGAGCTCCACTTGTCATCTGGAAGATAAATACACCCTGTCATAGCTTTAGATGCCTCTTTTTGACAAGTTCCTCCCAAATGTACGTATATTTCAGTACAATAAACTTGCCCAGAAAACAGCACTATTGAGTACTTTTAAGCTTGAAGAGATGGGAAGGAAATGTAAGAAAAGTTTCTCAGCCTAGCTGTGTGTTCAGCAAAACTCCACACCACGGTCCTTATCCTCCAATAAAACTAAACCACTACTGCACGGTGCCAAAGCTGTTTGCTTTCTGCGTGTTTACACCTCTACTTTGGGCATTCCCGTCCTTAATCCCTTAGGGGTATTGGTGTTTTAAATCCGGACGCTTATTTTTCTGTGTGAGCCGGCTGCGGTGCAGCGGTGAATTCCACGCCCGAGTCTTCCATGGATACACGGCGCGTCCGTGCGGCGGCGGTCCCCAGAGGGACCACCCGGTGCCTTGGAGCGCCACCTCGTGACCGCCACGGCAGAGCCACCCAAGGGCCGTGCTTTTCCAAGACTTGGGAAGAATGAGTTTTGTCCGAGGTGAAAAGTAAGGCGAAATTTTTTCCCCCCTATTTGTTTTTTAAAAATATTTCAAAATTGGCCTTTTCATTCAATTTCATTGAATCATACTAAAATTTATCACGGGCTAAATCGTCCAAAAAGTTTATATTTCGTGAAGGAATCCACTAGAATTGTCTAAAAATCAACTAGCTCAGTTTCTAAAAAGCCACAGTGCAATAAAGAAGTTTGCTAAAGCACCAAAACACTTTCACTGCCTTAGTGACTTGCTTTCTGCCATGCATTATTAGTGTCATGTTAGCTGCATCTGTTGAGTTACAGAAATGACCACACTCGTGCCTGACTCTGTACATTTGTAATGTGTAACACCTGTATCGCACTCAGGAAAGGAAGTCCCCTTGATCCAAATATCACATTGTCTATATATGCTCTTGCATACTCCGAGGGTGGCATACAATTGAATGTTAAAGGTCATTCAGATCAGGTGTCCATCTTCTAGCAAGCTTGTTGTGTTCTTCTTTAAACCAAGATCCACAAATAGAATATATGAGGAAATACGAAAGTACAGTATTTATCAAAAGAGGACCTGAACTGTAAGACAGGATTATCACATAGAATAAAGAACATCATCTACAATGCCAGGCTGGATATTTCCAGCTGGGTCTTTCCAGAGTCTTGCTTGCTAAGGGACACATCTTAGAAAAGGGATCCTTGTGGACTTCTACCTTTCCCACCTGTAATTATGTTCCTGTGCTTGTTTATAATCATCTAACATCATCCCTGTGTCAATTCCACAAATGATCCTATGAAGAATTTAATATTAAAGGTAATGACTAAGCAGCTGCTTCTGGTGTGGACACTAAAAGCCAGATTCACGACTGTAAACCTGCTCTGGGTAAAGGCGGGAAGCAAGAGCTGCCTGAGCTGCAGGTGGAGCCAGCCCAGCCTGGGAAGCACCTCCAGTGTTTCAGCTCTCTACCAAAGTACTTTAGCTCTGCCTAAAAGCCTTAGGGCAGCCTGCAGCATGTTAATTGGCTTCTAATGTTCTTCCATACTAATGCCCTTAAAGCTTTTGGGGACTATTCCAATAAAATAATAATAATGTTTAATAATAAAAGCAGTATGTTTTATTAGGATCCATCTCTTTACAGAATAGAAGGTCCATGAAAAGCTGCATATCAGGCAAGAGCATAAATAGGATTGTGGCTGCAGAGCAGTACTCCCACCTTCAGAACACCTTCTCCCACAGATATGCACCATTCCAAAAGTGCTTTGAAAAGCCAGAACAGCATCTGCAGAATTATTTGGTTTCCCGGTTTGCTATTTATGAACACCTGTATGTTGGGGCACTGCCTCCTGAGGCAGCACCAGCTATTGATGGTGCTGGGAATCACAGCAGTCACTGAAGAGCCTGTGCAAACTTGAACCTATTGCTTTACCTCTCCATTTCTGTTTCTCTTCCTTCTGTGCATCTTGTCCATTTGCAGTGAAAGCCCACTGTAGCAGGGCCTGTCTTTCACTGTATTAATACAGCACCTCTCAAAATAACATACTAAACTTACTTTGTCTGTCTCCCCAATTAGGGCTTTCATGAGGTTAGTGAGACACATGAGCCCTGACCCTCTTAAGTTCAGTTCATCTCTTTTTTCTGAACTGTACTTCAAAGAACTGAGAGAGACCTGGCTCCCTTGGATAGGGGACGAGGAGTCCATGTGCTGGAATTTGTGCTGGGAGCACTTACACTTTGAACCCTGAACCATGTATCTCCAAACTTTACTTAAATGCTTCCTATTAGGAAGAAAGGAACAATGCAAACCCAACTCTTCAAAGCAATATAGACTGTTCTGCATTTGTACACATACCTAGGGGAAACTTTTGAAATGAAAAGGCAATAGACATGCATAGCACCACATACTCAATGCTGTATTATTCTTTCCAGGAAAATACAGCATGCAAGTTTCCCAGAAGTCAAGTAGCAGCATGCAGCTGAAGTAATTCAATTTGTTCTTTTACATGGGAGTGGAAAACAACAACAAAAAAAAGTCTACTGTAATCCATAACAAAAGTTTTGCACAAGAAAATTCAGCGTATAAGAGGACGAGGATATTTTTTCTTTTTTTCCTAATTGGAGGGAACAAGGAATTACACAGAAGCTGCTGTAACAGATAAGAGGGGACATTTATTCCATAGCTTTGGTGAGATCACAATCAGTTATATCTCACTTTCCCATCGGTGAGAAAATGTGTGAAGCCTTGTGGAAGTAGTGGTAAATTTGGATATTCTGGGGAAAAAAAAGGTGTCAGTGCCAGACTTTGAAGAGAGACATCAACTCATGCTTGAGGACAGCTTTGTGCTGTTACCTTCCTCCAAAATTTGTCACCTGCTTCATCCAACTGTCCCTCCCCTTTTGTTGCCAGGATGCCAAAAGAGATGAAACTCATGTCAAAGCATTTCCTTAAACCTGTAATTATTTTAACATAGTAGATCATGAGAGTCATAAAGCTCAAAACACCTTACTGAGCATTACTATTTACAAATCCATAAGCTTCTTTCCTCTTAACTGTCTCATGAACAGTTTTCCATTCAGAAAAATGCTTTAACTGCTAGAAAGAGAGGAGGGAGTTATTAGGAAGAGTAATGGAGATGTTTGGTTTTTTTCCCTCCTGCTTGAACTATAAGCACTGAGGGAAAGATGATAACATAAATGAA
Source organism: Callaeas wilsoni (assembly GCA_013398955.1). Classification (NCBI taxonomy): domain Eukaryota; kingdom Metazoa; phylum Chordata; class Aves; order Passeriformes; family Callaeidae; genus Callaeas; species Callaeas wilsoni. The sequence continues at coordinate 4,012 of VWPU01003922.1, forward strand.
GAGATGGAAAGTACCACCATCACCATGAAAAGTAGAGTAAATCCTCCTTTAGTGGTACTCACTCCATCCTAGTAAAAGCATATTTTGCCAAGATGAAGGTTACATCTCAAACAGGAGAATAAGGACTTTATGCATAAAGATCTGGATAAAACTTTATAACCTTCACTATACAGGAGACTGGCTCCAGCAGTCTCTCTTGAAATTATTAAGGGACACCTGTAAAAGCTGCAAGAGGAATCACACAAAACAAGGTTGTGCCTACCACCTGCTCCGGGATTATACCTTAGCAGGTGGGAGATGACAATGACCTGTGGAAACATAGAGCTGAAAAGGATACCTTCTAAAAGTCCTGTTTGATAACTCTGTTGCCAAAATAGTTTTAGAAGTGGTGGTGATGTGTCCTTGTGTTCACAAGGAGATGGGCAGTGGCATTCTGAAATGGTTGGGTTTTAGGAAGTGGGGGCATAAGGAAGCCAGAAGGGAAATATCAAAGGAAAAAGGATCCAGTTGCTCTTTGTCCTTCCACTAGCTTTAGAACTAGAGTAGGATGAAAATTTTAACTCAATGACTCGTCCACTGAAGACTTCCAAACTTGTGCTAGCACAAGTTCTGGCTCCTAATCTGTTGCAGATTACTTGCCATTGTATTTTAGCATTGCCAGTTCAGTTACCCTCAAAATGAATCCCACTGATTATTGTGATTGCAAAGAAATATGTTGTTATGCTGCTGTTCTAACATGCCATCCTCTTGAACACCCAGGTTTGCACACTCTAAAAATGTCAAGCAACTCAGAGGAAAGTACTGTCTTGGGTATTTTAGGTTTATCATAGTTTAAATCGTTAATCCTGGATAGTCTTTAGCTGCTCTGGACTGCACAGGACAGCAAACAGAATTCTAGTAAGTCAACAGCTTAGAGAAAGCCTTTAGGTTGTTTTAGAAGACATTTTCTGATCTCTTGTTTGAAAGTGAACTTTTTCTCAAAAATGGCTACAGCTGGCTCTGATTTCTTCTTCAAAGCACTTTGGGCACCCAGGCTGAGGTACTTTCTGTTGTACCCATAATCTGTGGTCAGCTATCAGTTCGCTTTCCCGGTCTAATCAAGGCCCTAAACATGCAAGGAACACTGAAGCATGTACATATTTATCAGCAGGACTACTCCTGCCTATAGACTTCTGCAAAGACTGTCTCAGCAGGCTTGGAATTGTATAGTGCAGGATAAAGAGAAGAGGCCGTGCCCTCCACTCACAGTCCTTTTATCCTTCAGCACAGCTCAAAACCAGCTGTGGGGAGTAACATGGCTCTAATCCACATGGGCAGTCCTCTCTGCTCTGTGGAACACACCATGGCAGCAGTTCAGAGGCAAAAGCTGATTCAGCTTCACAGAGGACTTAATATTGGCAAATTTTAATTTTTTCCAATTCAGAACCCTGCCTACCTTGCCCTCCCTCCCCTCAGAAATATTTAAAAAAAAAAAGCAGCCCAAAAAACAGCACAAACCAAAAGCACTCACCGAAGCCCCAGGACTTCCAGAGGCCGCAAATTTCAGCTGCAGCCTGGCAGAGCAGCTGCAGATGTGGGTGAGTTGGCAGGACATCTTGGCAAATCATGGTAAGATCTTGTAAGACTCCTGCAACAATTCTTTTGAACCTTTCCTGAACCAAAACCATTTCATTTTTAACGCTGATAGCAGCACAAAGACTCCAGGAAAATTCCAACAGAAGCTTTTTAACAAAATTTTTTCCTGACACCACAATTCCACAAACAATTAAAGCTTATTTCTCAGGACACCTTCTTGGAGGCAGGAAGGAAAAATATCTGTAATGCAGCCAGCTCCTGCAATTTTCCTCCTTCCCTACCCACCCAGCCACTGAGAGCCAGAGTGACATTTGTGTACTGATTTGAAATTCTGCATTCTTCAGGGAGGCCCGCAGTACCAAAGCTGCTCTCAAGACTTTCCCTTTAATTTGCTGTGATATGAAGAGAGTCCAATGCTGTTGAAACTTAGATAGTTTTGCGTTGCAGGGACAGAAACTCTTCCGTCAAAAACAGCTGGAGAACTAAGCATCGAGTCAGAGCATCAATCCCTTTACCAATCAAAGTCCAAGCCAGCTATGTAGTGGGAACTATGTAGTACAGATTTCCTAAAATCAAAATGTTTATTTTAGTTCAAGTGTAAACATGTACTCATCTCCTTGTTTAGCTGCAGTCTTTACTGCACACAATCTACAATTTAAGAGCCCATTGCCACATAAACTTAATCTTAAACAAGAAGCATGTTACTAAAGATGTGGTTGAGTTCAAGCCCTGACTTTATCCAGTAAGCCTGTCCTATTACCAGTAACGACTTTCATCCTAGACAAAACCTGTATAGATCAAGTAAAGTTTTATTTCAACGTAGGTACCTTTGTTGAAATATAAATGCATGTAATTCTTTGAACTGTATGCATTTTAATTCAGTTACTCTGTTCATTCAACATAGCTGAAGTGAGATGGGCTTTGATCAGGGAGCCTGCATCTCTCCTTCTGTGACTGTAGCCTTGGCCACTTCAGTTGTGAAAAAGTACTGTAAAACACTCCAGCTGCCACCTGGAGAGACCAGTGAGTATCAGCTGGATAAGAGCAGAAAGTTAGGCCTGTAGTCCTGCGGCATGAGCACTGCGGGGCTCACCTGGTGAGATATAGCTTCAGAGCAGCACCACACCACAATCAAAGACTCAGAAAGAACAAGCAGGGTCCTGTCTCCTATGGTCCTGTAGTAACTCTTTTCCATCTCTAGGCATGCTCAGATTAGCTAGGGATTGTGACAAATAAGAAATTTCAACTCTTTCTCAGTAAATAGAATAGTGCTTCTGAGACAAGAAGAGTTCAAAACAGGCAGAAGACTATTTTTCCTCATTGTCTTTTAAGGAAGAAGGATAAATCTCACAATAGGATCTTTAAAATATTTGGATGCAGCATTGTAAAGTTAATATTCTGGTAAAGACGACCAAATCTAGAGACACAATAACCCATACAATATTATTGTATAATTTATAATAAATCAATAACATATAATAATAGTAATAATTTAAAATTATAATAAATATAAATTATGAAGTAGAATTACATTAAAATGTAGAATGATATTAATTAAATTTATATTATTTTATAATTTCTATTATATCAGCTGTGTTTCTCACATTTTTAGATATTCAAATACTTAAATTTTTGGTGCTGAGCACTATTATGAACCTCACTATCAGTGAAAATGAACATGTTTTAGTCTGAAAGACTAGACAAAGGAAATGAAAAATGAAAGCTAGACCTAAGGATACAGTTGTCTGCTTAGGGTTTTAATGAGAATACTACAAGTAAAATTCAGTTCCCACAGAACTGTGCAGCAATAGGAAAGACCATGTCTTGTGTAGAATCATGCTGCACTTGTCAACACACCAGACAAATCTGATGGAACCAGGCTATGATGATCTTTGTGGTTTAAGAGAAACTTTCAACAGAGAAGATACTGCAGAAAATATCCAATTTCAAATCTTGGCCTCGGACTTTTCTACCACGTCAACCAATGCCTCCCCTTCTCAAAACAAAATGAAACAAAACAAAAAGGTCTATACACCCACGTGTGCTGATTTTTGCAGTTCTAACCTGAGTTTAGCAAAACAAAAGGTCAGCAGACCTTCATTCCTTCTAGAACATTTTTCCCGAGTCCCAGGACTCTATTTCAGTCCCACGGTGGCTGCAGGGGTAGTTGCAGTTTCTGTGAGGGAGCCCGTGGCTCACAGGCCATTTCCCCACCCTGCTGTGAAGGACCCAGCAGAGATCCCTCTGCAGCACAGAAGGGGAACACCCTTGCCCAGACCCCTTGTACTGAAAGCGTGCTGCATCTCAGTGGTGGAGTGTATATCTCATGTTCTCCTAGTAATTGTGTTTAAAAGGATCAGGAATCAAGGTATGCTGGTTGCCTACTTCATCCTTAAAAGCACACCCTGCTTGGTTACACACTTGCAGAGGCTTTGAAAATACATCATTCTATCCAAATATACAGCGATGATTCCAGAACCACTCGGTAACCCCAATTATAATTTTCTGCTAAATGAGTCCTCCTCCCTAAGGACTCTGCAGAGGAGCCTATACTTTAGTGCACTAAGCTACCTATGAGATAGCTGAAGCTCAGACTAACTCAATTCCTGACAGGCAGCTGCAGTTTCAGCTGGTGTGAAATGGCAAATAAAAGACAAGATTATCAAATAGAATTAAATGCAGCGTCCTCAAGAGGCCTTGATATAGAAAGGGTAAAATTCCACTCACCTTAATCCTGCATATTATTCTGTTCAATTGAAAGGCCATGGCTGAATGAATAAAGACAGCAGGATTCAGTCTCATATGTTCATTGCTTCTCTTTTCAAATTACATGAAATTACATAGTGCAGACCCATTACTAGTGTTGCCGTTTGTTAGTATTATTATGTCATTAGAGATGGATTGGACTAACACAGGTATAGTAAATTACAGTGAAAGTAGCTTACAGAAGATAACAGCACAGTAAGGCTTCATAAAAGTGTGCTCTGAGAACTGATGAAATCAGAAAACTCTATACTATCACAAAGTGAAAATACAGCGTGCACAAGATACTGACTGCTTGAAAGCTCCCAGGTTAATTCTCATTGTTCCTCAACTTAAATTACACATCTAAAATAATTTGGAATTAATTTCAATCAAATACGGTAGAATTATAGACAAGCAAAATCAATACTTGTGTCACCAATTTCCTGATGAAAGAATCCTTGGACACCAAAAAGGCCAGATGTATGTAGATATAGCTACATGTGTCAAGACTGCAGATAGTACATGTAAGATCTTCTTGATGTTCAGAACCTGCATGAAACACAGCATCCCAGGTTTCTCTTTTTTTACCTGGAAATAGACAACTTCATCTACATGTTTTTATGGAGCTGACACTGAACATGGCAGTACCTACCTTTTGCAGTTCTCCCTGTCTCTTTTGTCTTCAGCTAGTGCTTAATCAGGGCACTAAATTCTTGCACAGGATCTCAATTGTGATCTGTTTTCTACCTCTGCAAGTCCAACCCTACAACTGAGAATAATGCTCAGCTTTCTGCTGACTTTATTCGGCCTTGGGTTTCACACTCAAGTTTGTGTCAAGGGTGTGCAAACCCTGCCAGATCTAAACAGCAAGATGAGCAACTCTGCAGAGTGCAGAACAGCCGTGTCAGCCCTGTGGGAAGCTTGCACTGCATGTCCCAGTTCAACCTGAACACAGCTGAGGTGTAGTAGAGCCCACATCTCTCTCTGCAGGGGAGGGATACTATGAGCAGCTGGGCAACAACTGCAAGTGCTGCCATGTGTGCCACTCAGAGTCATCTGGGCCTCCCTTGGTGCTTCCATGGCTTGCCAGCTACAGCTGATCGGCCTGCACACACTATTTTGGGCAGAAAACAAAACAGGAACTCTGTCTTTGGATACCAAAGTTACATAAAAGTCCCTCCACACTAGGAACTGAGAGGGTGCAGCTCCAGAATCACTCCTATATCAAGCTATAGAAACCCCAGCAAGTCTCCAATTTGCAATTTCAAAAATTATTTATGAGAGCCCAGTATTGTACAACTCTCTTCTGTATAAAGAGATTGATAAATATTCATGAATTAAGTCTCATAACACAGAAAAGGGGAGTATTATTCTCCCTGAGTAAAGATAAGGGAAAGATCATACAGCGAGGTTAAATTACTTTCTCAGGTTCACGTGGGAAGTTTGGAAAACTCAGAAATGGAGTCAGAGCCAGGATTTTGGAAGGAATTTCAGGTGTCTCCATTATACAGGTAAGAGTGGCTTGACACAGTGACTGCAAGCTCCATGCATGTTTGAAATCAGGCCACTCGAGATGGTCCACAATTAGGCAACCACTGCTACTAATGACCTTGGCAAAACTTAGTCCCTATTCTTGACTCCTGCTCCACAGTCTTCAGTATTGCAAAGTGCGGTGTGCTGTCCTACCAAAATACAGTGGAAGCTAATTAAAGGCTGTGACTTATTCCTAGCCACCCAAAAATTAAAGCTCCACATTCATTAAGCACTGTTTTCTTTCCTAATCAGTTCAACAGAGCTTAAATGCATTATTTTTACACTAGAAATTTGAGATAAGTCTTGGGTATTGCAGAACAGTTATGCTCCAAGAAATCCTTTCACTCAAAAACAGATGATTACAACAGCTTCTATAAATATAAATTGTTTTACAGCCAAAGACAGACATCTAGTTTTCACTGAAATTAATCCAGCAAATCTCTTCTGCCAGTACGATAACAATAATCATGCTGATAGTGTTATTTCGGTTTACCAAAAGCCAGAATCCAATATGCTACAAATTAGATCAAGCACCAAAAGATAAGCAATGTGAAAGGCAATGAATACTAATAAAAAAATTTAAATGTTTACATTTGTTTGCTGGGTTCAGATACAAAGCCAACATATACAAGCAATCTAACATTGAACTATAGCTTTATTTTCCCCCTGTTGCTGTCCCCCCCCCCCCCTTTTTTTTTTATTTAAAAGCAGATTATGCAGACAAAGATGTTATGAGAGAGCATATTTCAGTTGTAAGGTTGTAGGACAGGGGAAGGAAAACAGGGCTCAGCCCAATTAAAAGCTTTAGAGAAGAAAGGCAAATCAATTAAAAATGCCAGAGGGCAGGCATTGCTTAGAAAGAGAAGAGACTTTGACAAATCTGAAATAAGTCTGTTCTCTGCCATCCATAATGCAGACTGCTGCCATACCCACAAATATTCATGGGAGAATAAGGCATTTGATACCTCATGGATACCTCATGGATAATACAGATCTGTGCTTCCACATGCTGAATAAACAAGCCGCCAGACTGAGTTAGTGTTTGGTGGGTACTTTGGAGAAGAAAAGCAACGTGTAAAATGTGAGGTGTTATTTTTAAGACACACAAGCAGCCAGCCTTCCAACTCAGCTGCTGAATTATTAGTCTTATTGATCTGCTACTGCATTATTTTTTACACCACAAAACCCCTTTGCTCTCAATAGAACGCAGGCACTGAAAAGACAATAGTTATAAAAAGATTTGCAATTTGGAACTTCGAAGAAATCATATTCCAATTTTGGCAACTTACTAGGAATAAGAACCCAAACTGCCATTGCTGAATGTATCCTTTGACTGTAACTATAATTTAAAAGCATTGTCCGATGTAATTTCTTCTTTTTTTTTCCACACAGTGATTCCAGGCCAATTATTTATCCCCCCTCCCCCATTAGAATAGTGTTTTGAAGTCAGCCAATGAAACATGTTTTATTTAAGGACTATATTCCTAGAGCAATGGAATGGATTCTTTGGAGACCTAAAGGTTGCAGAGCACTTCATTAGTTCCACATAATGAAAGAATGGTGCAATTGAAGGAGGTCTCTAAGGGAGAATGGTGTGAAAATTAGAGACTCGTCTGCTCACTTGCAAAAAGAAAAAAAAAAAGAAAAAGAAAAAAGACGAAAGAAAGGAAAAATTTGAGAAAAAGGAAAAAACGGGGGAAAGAAGAGGGGAAAAAAAGAGAAAAATGAGAAAAGGAAAAAAATTTGTGGATTTTTAAAATAAAGCACACTGTCTCCATTCAGCCCACGGAGAAAGGGTGCCTACTCAATCCTCTTACCGTTGACAATATAATAAAACCAGGGGAACTTTTTTGAAGTAGATCTGCACATTCCACATTTGGATTGAGGGGCAATGGACTGTTTAAATTGCTATTTACATTTCCAGCTGTTTTACCAGTGATTTGCCCAACTTAATAGCTCTTTAAGCTTTTAAACAAGAAAATAGCTATTCTCACGACTCAAAGAAGAAACCATGGTTATTTCAGTCTGCCTCTATTGTAAAAGGCTTAGACCCCTCTCTCTTTATAGATGCCCTTCCCTTTATAGTACTTCCCTTTTCCATCTCCTCCTTCTTTCTAAACCTTCTTCCATCTTTTTAGCTCACTTTTTACATTATATACTTTTAGCACCATAATGTATCTTTGCTGATACTGCTGATTCAAGGAAAGTGTTTGCAAGTAGTCACCAAGGTTCCCAAGAGAGACTTAAGTTAGCCAGAAAATTAGATTTGCATGTATAATCTTCTGCTAGTTGTTGGGGAGTTAGTCCATGTTAAACAAATGCTCTACAGCTATTGAAAAATGTATATTTATTTATCCACTTTCCCCTGGGGATATATTAAAAAAACCTAGACGTGTGTACAAACATAATGCAAACTGTATTTTCTGCTTATTTTTCAGGCAAAGTGGAAGAAGAGGGCAAAGGGGCAGTCCACAGATAAGAATGAGACCAAGATGAAAGGTTAACATGGGAGGGAGGTTATTCCATAGTGGCTCTATAGAAAACTGCAATTATTTTGTTGTAATTTGAAGCTATTAGCTTGTTTAAGTTGGTGCTAATAAACTGTAAATCCATGAAGAAGAAATTCAAAAACAAAACCCACCTCCTTCTTTTCCCCTGATCAAAGCTTCAATGTTTTCCTTTTATTAACTCTAAATGTCCCCTGTGTTTACAGATGATTGCAACACTAGTCAGACAGTCAAGCAAACAACCAAATCCAAACCTTGCAGGAAGTGGTAGCAGCAACTCTGATTAAAATTTTTGAAATGAATATGGTTCAGTAAAGAAAATTTTAGTAGTGGTTGGAAAAAAAAAAGTTCTTTTTAGATTATATTTTTAGAGAAATGAATTGCAACTGCTATAACGCCGGACATCTGTGATTTTCCTTTAAAGGTAACACTTCATATTTAACAGTCATACAATCTAAACGACACATGTTCTAAACTAAAAATCCCATTTTTTTGGTAAGGTTTGTAAAAGTTAGTTTATGATCCCCAGACCAGGCATACCGGCTGCTGCTGAGCAAACGTTTGTCCTGGTGTCACACACTGGTACGTCAGTGACAACACAGCAGTGTCACCAGGCAAGGCAGGAGCAAGAATCAATGTGTATTTGAATTACCGTGGTTATAAGAAAATTGGCTTGTAACTGGACCATCTGTTCCCTTCAAAAAGGAAGGGAGAAAACCTGCACACCTCAGTCACTGAGAGGTGACCAAGTTCTAGAGGAAGCAGGTTTAAGGGTAAATCGGGTGCTATCTTTGTCGACAAAGAGGAAGAAAAAAAATTATCAAACAGCACAAAACCCAAGGTCCAGTAGGAGCCACAAAAAACTGGGAAAACATCCAAAAATTCTAAGCACAATTAGACTTCATGAAATTTTTTAGTGAAAAGAAATTCCATTGTCTTTTAGTACTCTGCAGGAGGGTTGAAAACAAGCAGTATTTAGTAGAATTTTTCTGGAAAACTCCTTACTTAGATTTTGAAAATTCTGAGGCAGCTCTGCTATTAACACTAAAAAGAAAACAAATATACATGGGGAGGAGGCGATGGGACAGAGAGGGGGAAAGATTTTGAAAACATCTAATGTGACAAATCCAGCTCTGTTTTAGTACTGTTGAAAAATCACCACTCCGCCTAAATATATTTTATAAGAACACATGAAAATACTGAAAAAATGGTCTGAAAGGAAGTGCCTCAGAGCAGACATTCATCTCATGGCACTCAGTTCTAAGAAACTTGATGCTTTCCCACCCTACACAAGAGAGATTTTTGGTTATACATAAAATATCTCCTGTTTCTACTATATTTCTGTTATCGTGTAGCAGTAAGAAAGGAAGACTGCAAATCAGAGCTTGTTCTGTGCCAAGGAGCTGCCTTAGGAATTTAGGTACACTAGATATATTCCTCTAGCCTTGGTTTCAACAGCTAAAAAAAGGCATTAAAATCTGTCTTTATTGAAGTTCCTAACAAAAGAAGAGGAAAAAAGCTACTGTGTAGAATGTGGAAAGAATTAGCTTATGGGCCAGTCTATTAACAGCCAACAAACCTGTGCAGTAGAGTAGCCACAGGAAGTCACACTGAGTAAAAAAATGTTTGAAAGTAAAATTTTCCAGCACTGGGTAAGATTAAGAGAGATGAACTCCTGTGAGCAGCTCCACTAAAACCAACAGTTTACAGTAATGAAAGATTCAGGACCCATTCTTGAGCTGCAGGAGCTCTATATTAGAGAATTCATTTGTATTAAAACACTACTTTGTCTCAAAGACGGAAGTTATACTGCCAAAGGAGCCATAGTGTAAGGTCAATGACTCAACCTGAGCGCTCTGCACTGTATGAAGAGTTTTACATTTTATCCAGCATTTATCTCCTGCAGCCACCAGATTGCAGTAGTATCTCCTGACAAATCTCATTAGGCTTTTTCCTGCTCTTTTAAAATCACTGGTGGTCAGGAAAGAAGGATCAAACCTATGTTATGTTACCTGACAGGTTTTATATTTATGTATTTACTAACATAGGAAAGATTTAACCCAGCAATTACTATTTCTCTAAGAGTCTGCATAACACAGACAGTCCCTAGTGCCCACAAAGTAAAGATTAATCTCACACAAGCACGTTATAAATGTGGATCAACACACATTTGATGCCTGAAAATCCCAGCAACTCTGAAAACAAGCTCAAGACTGGCAGGTTACCTTCACCTCTGATCTCCTCCTCTAATTCACAGTGAGTACTACATCCTTCTCCCAGCACGGCTGCTTTGCAGCCTTTTGCAGACAGCCCGCCTGAGCATTTCCAGCTGGGGGTAAATACTCGGGTGTGCTTGGTGTCACCGACCTGCACAGGCTCCTCCAACCTCTCCCGCGTGTGCCTGGGCTCACACACCTGCAGTCCTGGCAAAGGGCCTGAAGGTGATGGGATGGGGGTGGCTACACCTACAGGCTGGACAATTGCAGCAGTACAGTTGAAGGCTATAGGAAACTACTGATTATTTAATGTAGATACTCCCTCCTTGGATCTTATTGGTATCGTCTTCCCCAAATTAGCACAGAAAGGCATTTACAACTGCAGAAATGGTGTTTTAACAAGCAGAGTTTAGAAACAAAGGAGTCACTCTAATTTTTATTGTAGTCTGTTCCGTTGCCCAAGCCTCTCAGGTACTGGGAGAGCATTTAGAGACAGTGAGATAGACCAAGCTAGCCATGCTGTCGTGCTGCAGGAGATGCTCTGAAGTCTGAGCAAACTGCTTCCCCCAGTATTCCAGAAAGGAGTCTCAGTGTAACCCTGGGCCACTGCAAGGTTCACCAGGGAGGAGTCAGTTTCTAGGCATGGCCAATTTCCAGTGCTTCAGTGGAACTAAGCAAACACTAACCCAGAGTACATCTGGCTAATTGTATAGTGAGAGAAAAAAAATCTTTCTTGACCCCAGTGGTTACCCAGCTAAACCCCTGAAGCCCAGGCTTTTATTACAACTATTATCTTTATGCAAATCATGATCATGCTGAGGACTTATTCTGCCTGTTCCATATGAAGGAAAGAGCTGAATGAATGATGCATTCTGGACAGATTCCTTGGCCAGAAGGGACCATTCATGCCAAAGCCAGTTTGAAAGAATATCTTTTAGAAAGATATCCAAATTGCCTCCTAAAGACTCCAAGTGGTGTCAATCATGCTGCCCCCTTCATCTATTGTAATGTTCAGTTGCCCTCTCTACTAGGACACTCTCTGAAATCTATGTAAAATTTATCTAGCATGAGCTCTTCCCCATCAGATCAGTTTCTGCAAGCCTGAAAAGCACTGATAAACTGCTTGGTTGCACTGCTCTGTTAGCATGCCTACTGATGGCAGTTTTTATAAACAGGAGTTCTGCCACCCCTGAATACTCAGTTTCAGGCTTCAGTAGGATTCATAAGGTGTCAGGGAAATTCTCTCTCAGATGCCAAAAGCTGTGCAAAATGAAAACTGACTCTGGTCTACAAGCTATGGCACAGAGCATGGCTGCAAGACAAACGCTTTTATCCTTACTCACCTCTGTCCCTGCCAGTCATATTTACTGGCCACACACAAACACATTGTGTGATCTCAACCTACCAAAATGAAGCCTAGCAAAAAGCATAAGCAGGGAAAGAAAAGACAGTTAATGAAATAGTGAGTAGGATCTGAGACAGCAGAACATCTCATGCAGCTCTTGCCACAAACTCTGTGTGATGGCTCAGAGCTGCGAGCACTAGAAAGGCACAAACCATTACTCTAACTGTAATGGGTAAAACGTGGGTTCTTGCCAGCTGGAGATACTGCAACCAAACATAGCAGGGGCCATCTCAGTCTGTGTCTCCTTGTTAGAGAAACATCTGAGGCAACAGAGAAGAGCAATTGCACACAGTATCCGGCATTATGTAAAAACAGCTCCTCAGCAGCTCTGGGGTGTGCTCAATCAATAGCTGGAAAATACTGTTGGGTTGAACATTGAGAGTAGCAGGTGCACCTACTAAGCAGCTATTAAAATGCCTGTTCCCCCAATCAATTCCTTATACGGATACTCCTTAGGCTACAGAGTTTTCAAAAGCTCTGTCACTTGAGGCTTCTCTTCTCCGGCTCTGTTGCCACCACCACAGCAGTCACACGAGCACATGTACCTGTGATGGGTAATCACTGTGCTTCCTGCAGCACAGCCTTCAACTCTGCTGGCTGACAAATGCCTGAATGCAGCTTTCTGGCTGTGTCTGGTGCCCTTCTGTGCTCCTTTCCCGCTGCCCTTCCCTTGCTTCAGACTGAACAGGTATAGTTTGTGCTGTTTGCTCGGTCAGCCGACACCTGCTGCCCTGCCAGCTGCACTTCCTTTCAACTGTGAGTAACAGCCTGGGAGCTGGGAGCCAAGAGTTCACTGAAAACTCTTCCTAGTCCTGCTTCCTTGCTGCTGTCTGACTCATGTGTTGAAGTCAGTGGAAGTACAGGACATATAAGCTGAAAAATCTGCAAAAATCTTTTAGTCCCTAAGGTCAGAAGTACAGTAAAATTTATTTGTGTTCCTTGACATTAGCCCACTCAACAGTACTGCTAAAAGTCCTATGCTGAGCCAAAATATGAGCATATATAGAAACTATCTGCCCAAATTCTTTTTAGAAGGCTCAGAGGTGGGAAGCATTAGCTGAATAAAGATGCCAGGCAAAGTGAAGGTTTCAAACCCTTCTTGTGGATCACACTGCATAGTATCATTCTGCAGGTTGATTTGGAGTTTCTCTTTTAGAGAATGAACTTCAGTCACTGAAGATCTACAATGATTCTTCATGAACAGCTTACCTTGCCCTCAAATGCTCTATGGCTTAACACACCTCAAGCCTGCGTGTGAAAGTCTGTCACAATTTGATTCCCAGACTGTCAGTTCTGGCCATTTGTAAATATGTAAAAATGATCAAAAAATACAGAAAGACACAAAAATGCTCAGGATTAGAGCCCTGGAATGCTGCATTATGTGAATACAAATGTAGTTAGGACTCTGGTTCCTTGCAGGGACAAATCCTAAATTTGCTGCATTCAAAGAACCTGAGAAGGAAAATTTACATAACCAAACTCTTCCACTGGCTGTGTCGAGGGAAGCAGCACGAGCTGTGAGGTGTAGGTGCAGCCCTGTGAGGCTGAGAACCAAAAGGGATGTCAGAGCTGGGACAGAACATTTATGAAGATGCTGGCTGCATCTGGATACACGAGTGCTGTGCTTCTATGGAGAAATTGGCAAAAAAGTTTGTTCTCTGCCAGAATCTCTCTTAGCAGAGTCACCAAGGCCTGTTTCCAAGGCAGAACAGCTTCTCTGTGTCTTGGTATTATAATTTTGGCAGACAGTCCTTCACACTGCTTGAGCAAAGGCTGGTATACGTACGTGGTATATATGGCACTGAGACTAAATTTCTCATCACTGCTTTGCCTTCTGGTTGGAAGTTAACACTATTGCTCAGCAAAGGGCAACATTAAACTGTAGTTCTCTTATTTAAAACAATAACAAATGTCTCCTGCATAGAAAACTAATAGGCCCTGTCCCCAGATGGCGTAAATTAGCACTGCACCACTAATGTCTGATTTATAACAACTGAAGATCCAATATACCACATGATTAAATGTGCACTTTACTAGCCTGGAAATGTCTTGAGGGCCATGTAATTGTGTGGTAATGAACTAAACTTTTAATTAAGTTCTCATTTTGAATTAGAATCAATAAGTCAATAAATAGCCTTCACTTGATTTAGATGATAAATATGCACAGCTGAGACTGCACTCTACGTCCTCCCTAGTTTTCAGGGTCTCTTTTCTCCTCCATATGTCAGAATCTAATGAGAGAGCTCTGAAGTATGGTCCTAATATATTATTGTCACACATGGTGATAATACTGGTAGAGTTAGGAGACTGCCAGGTTTCTATTATAAATCCTGTTCCCAAGGTTTTATAGCATGTGTGTTTCAAACTGCAGTCAGCAAAGTTGTTTTTACAAGGAGCTGTCAGCCCCAGTGTGAATTTTTGTCAAAATAAAATTAAAAATGGATTTGATAGATTCAATCTGTCAATTTCTCAGGATTTCTGAAGTTATTTTTGCTAACCTCTGGCATAATATGCCTTGTATTTGAAAAATGCAGCTTCATAGCAAGCTTTTCAACAAGACTAATTGCTGATTTTTGTTGGAAGGAGAGAAAGGGAGAATAGGTTTGTATGGTGGCAATGACGCTTCTATTTTAAGACTAGACAAGACCTTTCTGACCATCTAGTCTGACCCTTTGAATAGCTAGGTGACAGAATTTCATCCAGTAATTAACACATCTGTCCCAGTAACTTGCAGGTTGAATTACAGCAGTTCTTCAGAAAGTTATTACCTCTCACTGTAGGGAATGGTGCAGACAAACTAGAATCCAGCATTTGGAATGGCAGAGCTGAAGTTATCACTTCAGACTTGAACTCTTCATTCTGACTCTGACTCACTGTGTGGTCTTAGGAAAGTAACTTAATTTTTCTGATTTCTCCATTTCTCCATCTTCTGCAATGAGGAAAATAATATTTAAAAGCTTCAGAGAGGAGGTGGTGAGATGTAATAAACTATTTGAGGAATGCTTTGAACTCTTCAGATAAAAGATACTATTCTGTAAAAGTGAAGAAAGACACTAGCATGTATTCAAATTTCAAAACTGATTACTTTTCAGAATGTGCTGTTTCTCTCCATTTGTGTCAAGCTAAGGGCTGCTGCTGAACAAATCAGGTTAGGTGAAGAACTGAATCTCACAGGCCGTTTTAGGAAGAAATAGTGTAGAAGTTGGTATGGATACTTTCACTCCACTTGTAATACTTTTCTGTACTAGAAAGGGTGGTTTTCATTATGACCATATTTTGTCTTCATTTCCACTGGATAGAGCATCTTTTGGTGGGACTCTCTCAAGGTTGTAATAACTGTCCCTTTCTCGACTATTTAAATATCTGATAGCAAAATGGCTTCTGGAGAGCAACTGAAATTATTGGGGCAATTTGCACTTTGGACTCTCACTGTGGTTGGACACTCAAAAAATAGAAGCTTTCGTCTTCAAGAGCCTAATAATAATGTTTGGCACTGGCATAAAGAATAATTCACACCATTATACCTTAAAAAAAAAATCCAGCTTCATTCAACTGGAATATCCAAGACCTTTTTCAGAGTGACTTTTATAATTAAGTTCCAATAATAATCCTTACTGTTTAGGGATAACACCTGCTGATAAACACACCTACTTCAAAAAGTGTCCCTTGGCACTTAGGCTAGTCAGGCAGAGTGAACTGCACACACACACACTGGGTATTGTGCTGCTCTAAATTGGCTCCTCAATATCCCCAAGAGATTAGTTATTATTTTATCACAGCTTTCTAATTCAAGGTTTCCAAAACACAAGGGAGAAGTAGGGCAGTGAGGAGGGTAAGGTCCACAGTCCTTGGTACTGCAAGGTGTTCAGCCAAGCAAAATGACTTCACTGAAGGACCATCAGAATGAAAACCCCAGGGATCTGTGCTGGGCACATCAGCTCCTGACCCTTCACTATGCACCAGGACATCTGTGCGAGACCACAACTGCAGC
This sequence comes from Callaeas wilsoni, assembly GCA_013398955.1. Taxonomy (NCBI): domain Eukaryota; kingdom Metazoa; phylum Chordata; class Aves; order Passeriformes; family Callaeidae; genus Callaeas; species Callaeas wilsoni. The sequence continues at coordinate 19,984 of VWPU01003922.1, forward strand.
ATGATGGCTCCATGAACAGGATCTCAGTGGAGAGCATGAAGGAGAGATGAGGGTGGCACTGGAGCCATCATTGCTGCAGTGTGGTCAGTGGTGGCTACATACAGTGACTTTCCTGCAAGACACAAGATGTAGGGGGTAAAATATCAGATATATGGAAGCAGTAAGTCTGGATTAATGGAACTATGTAGCTGGTCTTGTTTCCCAGGGTCTGTACAGCCAAGTCCTTTAGAAATATAATTTCTCTGTTAAGAACCTGTGGTTTTTGCCTCTGTGTTTTTTCCACCCCGACTGAATTAGAAGTTCAACAACAGATGAGAGTTCTCAAAGCCTTGTTAGACTCAATTTCTCAAAAGAGAAATTTCTGTGATGCTTTGGGAAGTTTCAGGTTCTGAACCCTGGCCACAGAGAAGAATGAATGCTTGTATGAAACTCAGCAGGACAGCTTTTGGTTGCCTTTGTTAACTTCAATTACACAAAAATAACAGATAATATGTTTTTGCTAACACACAGTTTCAATGTTTTTTAGCAGTTTAACTGGGGACCAGAAAACAATGGGGACCAAAGAAGAGTTGGGAAACATCTTCTAAAGAGTCCACAGTAGCAAGTAAAAGTTCTCAAGCTGGGGATAGTTTAGATTCAGGACAGGATAAACAAAAGATTAAGCAACCTACACACTGTGATTTCAGTAACCACTTAGCTAAAATATATCAAATGAATTCCTCATTTATGGTATTACAGTGGGGTTGCACCAAGTTATGAATTTACCATGCTGACACTCTTCAGTAAGAGATGCAGAGATGTATAAATAAGCGTCACAAAAACACTTACAATGTCATTTCACAGAATGCTTTCCTTTCCCTTTGGACAGCAATGGTGACCAGAAGTAGTTGGAGCAGAGCTGGTCAGCAAAGGCTACAAGTATAAAAATACTGAGGAAAAAAAACCACAAGCCATTCCTCTAAGTGAACAACACTCTTTTGTCATGACTGTGTTTGAGTATTTACAGTCCAGATTAGTTCTGAGTGTAAAAAATTACCAGAAGCATGTTCCTCTGTGAGTTGAAGCTCACCTTTGTCACAGAAAGAGTATAAATTGCCATGTAATACTTATTCATTGCTGGCTCACTATTGAGCCAATATTAGTTCCCTTTAGTCTCTAGAGCTGAAGAGTTTGTGAAAAAGGTGGTACAGACTGTGCTGATGAGATAGGATGCTGAAAAACAGAAACCATATCAAAACAAACTGCTGGCTGCCATCTATTACTGATGGGATTTATTTAATTTTCTTCGTGTATTCAGGCTTGTGGGTAGGAGTCCCAAAAACCTTTTGGACTAATTCTAGCTTCCCTTCAATGAGGAATAGGTCCTTTTTCACATCTACCAATGTGCAGCAGCAGATGGCCAGAAGTGGGAATCTTCAGGCAGATGTACGGGACTAGACACAAAGAAATATAGGAGTATAACTGGACAGCTAACAAAACATGGTAGCACAGACAAAATTAGCTTGATTCTCGACAGTATTTATTCCGCTGTCACAGTACTACTAATCTCAATAGAATTAAAAGCTCCCAACAGAATTAAGAGCATTTTGTCAATGATGTGTGGCACAGACCTCTGAATACGGATAGCCAGCTCTCCACTGGTGTAAACCACCCATGTAGATCAGCCCACCATGAACAACTCGGGTGTTTACAGGGGTTAGCCTATCATGCAGATTAAGTCTGAGTTGGAGCAGCCAAGGGTTTTGATCCTCTGGCAGTGTGCAGAGCAGATGGAACATTAATCTTCTGAAACATCATACCATGCAATTTATAATAATCAGGAGAGTGATGAGAAAAACTCAGGACGGTATTATGGAAAATGGGCCATTTTAATAATCTGGCTTCAGCAGACTCAGTGAAACGGGCAAGAGATTCCAGACATATTTGAAGACTTTGAAGGCACCAAGGAAATAATCCATTTAATTCAATAAATGTCCAGTCTGGAATTGCCTCATTTGCAGCTTGCTTGACATTTGCTGAAACTTTTGGTGCCAGTAAAATAAAATTGCACTCTCGGTATAATTAACTCACTAACACATTACTGAATGAGACATTCAGTGTGTGTCTAAACTTTTGGTCTCAAAACCAAGAACATGAAATATTTTAACCTAAATGGGACATGAGAATTGACTAGTGACATTTCAGTGCAGAGACTGGTCCAGACTGCCTCTCAAGAGACTCTATCACAGGCTCCAACTGTACTTTGTGCCATTTCAAAAGCACACTTACAAAAACGTTCTGGTTTTGGCTGGCATAAACATAATTTTCTTCTTAGTTGCTGGTACAGTGCTGTGTTTTGAGTTTAGGATGAGAATAATATTGATAACACACGGATGTTTTAGTTGTTGCTGAGCAGGGCTTACACTAAGTCAAGGATTTGCAGCTTCTCTTCCTGCCCTGCCAGCAAGCGAGGCTGGGGTTGCACAAGAAGCTGGGATGGGACAAAGCCAGGAGAGCTGACCCCAACTGGCCAAAGGAATATTCCAGACCATATGACCCTAAGCTGAGCAATAAAACTGGGGGACTTGGCTGGAGAGTGGGAACCTGCTTCTCAGGGACTGGCTGGGCGTCAGTCAGCCAGTAGTGAGCAATTACACCGAGCATCACTTGTTCTGCTCATTCTCTTATCTTCACTATTATTTTCCCTTCCTTTCCTGTCTTCTTAACCCACCTCTATGGCAGCCCATGAGCTTACCTTTTTTCTGATTTCCTCCCCGATCCCAGTGCGGAGGGAAAGAGGGAACAGCTGTGTGGTGTTTAGCTGCCTGCTGGATTAAACCACAACAAAAAACTTCAATTCACAGTAGGTTTTATTGTTTTTTTTTTTTTTTTTTTTTTTGCGGTTTTTGGTTTTTTTGTTTGTTTGGTTGGTTGGTTTTTTTTTCTTTGTTTTGTTTTTCAGATGGACTGTTATGGACACATTGTGACACCTCTATCCATAATGGAAGCTTGTTAGCTACATTATAAATCACATCAGCACAGAAGCAGATGGCCCGTGGGTGCATGTCACTGAGTACACACTGCAGCTCCCTGTGCAGTGGCTGAGCCATAACCCAGTACTAAACCATCAAACCACTATTTATGACCTGATTTGTCTCCCTAGACCAACGGGGATAACCCAGCCTCATGCTGGGGCTCATGGAATGTGTCCTCTGACTGGACACTGAAAGGCAGTGACACATCTTGTTCAACAGCCACTGCCTGCCAAAATCTCACAAACAGTAGGAAAGGTCCACAGCCAATAAACCTCAAGAGCTTAGCATCTAACACAAGCACAAAACCAAGTGGGACACTCGCCTCTCACCTGCTCAAGGAGCAGAGGCTGCCAGTGCACTGCAGCTTGTCCATGAGCTGCATCCTGATACAGCCAGATAGTGTTGTACAAAACAGGGACTGCACAGAAGAACTGGACCAGTTTTGTGTGATGTAGAAGAATTGGACGAGTTTTGTGTGATGTAATGTTCTTGCATTTGTTTCCCAGGCCATTTGCTTGCAAACTGGTCTCTTACTTCATCATGAAATTGAAAGGCAAATTCAAGACTGGTAAAGAAATTATTGAACCTGCAAAGTGTAGCGTCAGGGATATTTGGCATTTCAGGTAAAAGGAATATATTAAGATTAAAGAACAATTGGTTAAAGTACAAAGATGACAAGGAATGATGCTCTTTTATTTGCCTAAAAGTGAAGTGCTCCTGACAGAGGATGGATGGATTCACTTTTACTTAGAAACACCATCCAGTTCTTGAAATGTCAACAGAAAATAATTCAGGAACTACAAATGTGGTCTAATGTCAAACAAAAGATGCAATTTCAAGTCATGAAACAACAGATTTCAGTGGCATGACACATCCTTCAGTTGGTCTGCGGATTGTGCCACACAGCTACAAACAAACTTTGTGGGTGGTAACACAAAGGAAGCATAGAGACTCTCTGGATATATTACAGTACTATGGCACAATTCTGTTTATTAAGCCAATCTTTCATTCTCCACTTTAAAATGTCTACAGTTATTTTCCCTCTTCCATTCTCCTGCAGTTCAGTTGTACAAATGGATTATTTGCACAAGTCTGACCCAGGCCACCAAGGCTGAATCTCAGCTCGTTCTTGGGGAGATGATACAGGACACTGCATGGCTGCAGCACTTGTCCCTTCCTGATTTTGGTCTGTGTGGCCAAGTTTTGGTGAGGGGGGGCTACAGAGGTGGCTTCTGTGAGAAGCTCCCCGCAGCCTCCCCCATGTCCAGCAGAGCCAGTGCCAGCTGGCTCCAGGACAGACCTGCCACTGGTCAAGGCCGAGCCTAGCAGAGATGGTGGTGAAGCCTTGGGGATAATGGATTTAAGAACAACAAACAAGTTCTTGCACAGCTGTAACTGGGTGCAGAGAAGAGTGGGGTGAGAACATGTGAAAGTAACAGCTCTGCAAACACCCAGGGCAGGGCAGGGCAGGAGGAGAAGGAGCTGCCCAAGGCTCCAGAGCTGAGAGCAGGGGACTGTGACTCTGAGGGAAGCCTGTACTGAAGTAGGGTCCTGGCAGAATCCATGGAGAGAGGAGCCCAGGCTGGAACAGGTTTGCTGGCAGGACTTGGGACCCTGTGGGGACCCACGCTGGAGCAGGCTGTTCCTGAAGGACTGACCCTGTGAAGGCACCCACTCTGGAGCAGTTTGTGAAGAACTGCAGCCTGAGAGAAGGACTCATGTTGGAGAAGTTCCTGGAATACTGTCTCCCGTGGGAGGGACTCCACACTGGAGCGGGGAAAGAGTGTGAGGAGCCCTTCCACTGAGGAGGAGGGAGCAGAAACAATGTGAGATGAACTGACCACAACCCCCATTCCTGGCTCCCCTGCACTACTGCAGGGAAGGAGGCAGAGAATTTGTGAATAAATTAAGCTCAGGAAGAAGGGAAGGGTGGAGGAAGGGGTTTTAAGATTTGGTTTTATTTCTCATTATCCTGCTCTGATTTGATTGGTAATAAATTCAACTAATTTATCTGAGTCTGTTTTGCCCCATAAACAGTAACTAGTGAGTGATCTCTCCCTGTCCTTATCTCAACCCAGAAGCCTTTAGTTACATTTTCTTTCCCCTGTCCATTTGAGTGAGGAGGGCAGTGATAGATCAACTTTGATGGGTCAATCCACCACACCTCCCTACCAAGAGCCTGCAAGGCTCCTGGGAAGTGCCCAGAACAGAGGAGGGCTACCCACTGGCATATCCCGCTCCTACTGGCTTCTACTGCTTCCCTGAAAAGGAAATAAAAGGTTCACTGGGTGCTTAGCAAGATCTCATGGTTTCTGTCCTTGGGAATGCTTCTGTCAGTGGAAGGAGGCTGGCAAAGAGCCCCAGTACTACTGTCTTGTTAGGAGGAGCAAAAGCCCATCCTACAGGAGCAACTTCTCCCTGCTTACAGAAATTGCAGCCCCTTAGACATGTTCTTTCACGTACAAGAGCAGCACTTTTCTTTGCTTGTCCTGTCTTTTTCCTTCTTACATACTCCCAGGTACTATTTTTAATTTCAGCTTGTATCCTAAAGCGTTCCATAGAGGCATTACTCACTACCTTTCAAGATACGTTCATTCAAGTTACCAATAATGAGATTTTTCTCTCTTTTGGAATGTTTTTTTGCAGGCACACATAGCTCACATAAGGTATGTACAGTGTTTTTTGTCATAATTCTCATGGAAAAACTGAACATTTAAAAACAGAGTAATAGAATGATGGTGATTGCAGTTTGTTGCTGACCTGCTGTGGGGTGAGTAATTGCTCAGTAATTAAAGCTCCAAAGACCATTTTATACTTTTCAGTCCTTCACTAGCGCTGGTACAGCATTGCTTCCTGCTCCAACACTGATGCAAAGGTGATAATTATTTGCAAGGCTGCTTTCTAGCTCTCCAGACGAGAAGTGCTGGTTAAAAAAACTGTGTCTCAAACATCATGTTTATCTTAGAAAGGGATAAAGGAATTATCAAAATACATGTCACTATTTGGGTTGATTCAGGATTATTTCTGGTTATACATGCCAGAGAATTGCTGGGTTCTAAACACAATTGAATCTGAATTGGCTATCCTAAGGAAAGACAAGGAAAAAACCCAAACCCTTTTTACGTATGTGCTTCTATAGTTGTGATCTTTGCACTGCCAATACAAATAAAAATAATTAAAGCAGAGATGGCTGTTGTTGGCAGTCCCCAATATTTAGGATCAATAGAACAATAAACAATGTATAATGTCACTTTGGGTTAATCATTCTTCTTGATGTGGCCAAAAGCCACATCCTTCTGTAAGCAAAATAATTTACTCGTTAGTTGCATAGGCTCAGCATACGCTGCCTCAGTCTGTATCTAATATTGATATATCTGATGGAATTATAGGATAATACTAAAAAAAGTACCTGGCAGTTACTCATTCTGTCAAGATCTGACAGCTGTGTCAGCCTCAGGAGACCACTGAGTCCATTTGGCATAAGGCATGGAGCGTTGCAGTGGATTATTTGGGGCTCAGCTGCAGAGCTGTGGAGCCTCCCTGGTTTCAGACAGGATACAGCAGCTCCATGGGAGCTGGGGATAGGACACAGTCGGGATGACCAAGGCAACCACATGCTCTATTTGTCTCTCTTTAGTTTTCAAAACAATGATAGAAAAAACTGATATTGTTTTTGGACCAAGTCAACAACACTGGGTGATGTGGAGCACTCCAAAAGGCAAAGGACAAAATCAGTGAGTATTTGATCAGGCTGTGGATTTTTGCTGCTCAAATTAAGGCCATGCATTCACTCTCACATCTTTCTTTCCCACCATACAAAAAGGACAGTTATACCAAATTAGCAGGAGACACACTGATCGAGCAGAACAGAGAATAAAGAATTTAAAAAAATAAAAATCCTTTGTACCTTAGTAAGATGGTCCCATCATGATCTTTAGTTAGGCCTGGTAATCTCACTGGAACACTCTGTGCAGTCTCAAGGGGGTAACATGCTAGAACACATTGAGCTAAAGGCAGACATTGAGAAAGAGTCTTCAGATAAGAACTGCACAAATATCTTGAATTGTCACTTTACCCGTCTTCTTCTTAAACCTGTTTGTAGAGATGTCAGTGCATGCTACCTTGCCTCTGCAGCCAACCTAGTGATGCTGCAGTCAGACAAGGTGTCACTTCTTCACTGGGCTGTCTCACTGAGGCTGCATAAATTCATATTTTTTCCACAGCTACTTGAAAACCACCATTCTTGTGAATAATGTGGTGGACTTAGCATTAATTTGACGCAGTGTAAGTTACAGGTATTAAAATGCAAGAAAATTGCCTTCAACAAGTAAGAGATGTCTTTCAGCTGAAAACAAACTTAGGATTGGTCTTAATCTCTGAAAGTTACCACCAGTACCAAACTTGCAAAAAGTGCAGGCTAGCAGAAAGCAGCAGAGCACAGCGGTAAATCTGCAAAGCCATTAGTCTTCTAGACAGCTGTTACAAATACAGCAGAAACTTATGGATCTACATAATCTCAAATGTAAAAAGTCATACCTTTCATTCAGAGGAGTGCTTTACAACCATTAATTAAACCTCATGACACTGCAGGGAGTTAGTAAAATGCTAATGCCGGTTTGGCAGATGTGTAAATTAGCCTATTTATCATTCAATATTTGAATGTACTTGATCACATCCAAGGGAAACTGAACTGGAACCTTTTTATCTATTGATTTTCCTATGCTAGAGGATATGTATGATATCTCAAGAGATTTAGAGAAGGAACATTCCATTTTAAAATGAAATTATTTGGAATAACAGAGACTCTTTAATTTCCTACCTTTCCACAACAAAATTTAAAACAAATATTCTCCCCCTCTACTGTACCTAACACTTCAGAAAAAACATATACAAGTTTAGGAAGGTATGAAATAAGTTACTGTTTCTCTGTTTTATTTGCCTAAACATTTTCAAGGGTCCTTTTTCTGTAGAGATAATTAAAGATAAGTGTGACTAAATTATCAGCCTACTTTCAAGTCAATCCATTCCTAGAAGCAAGGAAACAGCACTAGGGGCACAACAGCACATGACTTATGATTTCCAAGGAGAAGGGGAAGGCAGATGAGAAGTAAGCAAATTCTTAATTTTCAGATAATTTAGAAAACCTTAGGTCCATTTGCTCTGGATGACAAATTTAGTTAACACTGTAAGGTTTCAAAAGATGAGGCACATTGAAAGAATACACGGAATAAAATATTTGGTGTTGTGAAGCCTCAGTAGCACACTTAGTGAAGGGTAATTTAAGATGCCTGGCCTCTGAAGTCAATAGACACTTGAAAGGACTGGTGGGATCTCTAGCATATGGCACTTTTCAGAAGTGTTAAGGAAGGCCTGACCTTGTAATTCGGTGGGCAGGAAAGCAGCTGAAGCTGAGTGGTCCTAAGGCTTTCAGCTCTCTGCCCACTTCCCATCTGTTTCAAAAATCAGGACCCAGCAGAAAATACATTGCAGAATAATCACTTAACTGGTCACACAAACTTACATTGCATCTCCCCATTAAGCTGTACCCTACCCTGGTTGTAAAACCTTCGGGAAAACATAGCAGATGCTGAACAGGTAACTGAAAGGGACAATGTAATGACCTGGCAAAGCTGTAGAAGCCTAAATATGATTGCTACTAACATTACAGCTGTACAAATTACTAAACCAGGGGTAATCAGATCTCCTCCTACAGGCAGAAAGCTGAGTCCTGCACTGCAGAGAGATGCTTACCTCAGTTCTCTCCATCTTTAGTTAGTCATGCTTTGGCTACGTAAGCTCATCCAACTTCCTTTGAAGCATCATGTCCTGTCAGCTGCTAGGAATAAGATATCTGACCTGATAGGTATAGCAAATCCTAAATTCCTGGAAAGGGCCTCCTTTAAGTGCAGATACTCTTTGGTATTTCCTTTCCTATGGAAATGGGCAGAACTGTCAGCCTCCTTGAAAACTGCAATTAATCCAGGATGAGAAGCTCATTGCTGCAACAAAGACACAGATAAAATTGTTTTTATTTCTTAGCATGTCTACTATTCAAACATTCTGGTCAAGCCACATTCAGTAGGTTCAGCTTTGAGCTTAAAGCCAGAAAGTGCTCCAAGGCTGTGCTCCTGACCGTGATCCTACTAAAAAGTGCCGTGCTAAATAAATATCTGATATATCTGGGACTTATTCCCTGGAAGGATCACAAAGTGTTTTGCATGCTATATATAGGAATCACTTCATCTACCACCAAAATGTGGTTACATATGAAGTGAAAGGGAGGGCAGAGAACAGAAACACTGCAGCTATGATGTGAAAAATAGATCAGCTAATTTTAAGGCAGATGAATTTCTTGAGCCTGAATCAGAGCCTTTGAATCTATTTAACAGGAAACATCACAAAAATCTTCATTGATGCCCTGTTGTCAGGTTCTTGGCTCCCCATTACTGCTGAAACACAGTGGTCCTATGTTTCTGTAGCCCTACCCGAATTCAGGCTCTGGCGTACATTTGCCCTTTAATCATAATATGATTATTTTAAATATAATTGTGAATACCAGGAGGACTTGCCACAATGACATGAATTCCAAACACTGGAGAAAAAAGCAGCAAAGAAGGAAAGACTGGTAATAAATTACCTGAGAACAGCCATCCCTGTGGTTCACCGGAACAGTGACTAATGCATTCGCCCTCCCAGCAATCCTGCAATATAGAGATCATCAGTTACACTGAGAAGGAACCAAAGGCTCAGAAGGACTCACACCCTCCATGCCCAGCAGCTGTTCTTCCACTTAGATTACAGTATCAGAGTCCCATCAATGCCTCTAGGCAGAGGCTGAGGATTGTACCCTCTCTCCCTGGGGACTGGACAGGCCCCACCAGGGTCACGGACCAGGACTGACAGTTTGGTGGCTTCTTCCAGCTGTTGCTGTGGAAATGAAGTGTGTTCTGAGGCATCTTCCTAACTACCGCTAAGCTGCACCCAATCTTTCAGTTCCTGTTTATCACAGACCACGGAGCTGGAACTCTCCTTTAGCTCTTCTCTAATGCCACACCATCCATCTCCCCCCTGGAGCATCTAACCCTGCCCCTCGGTTCAGGGTAGCAGCTTACACTGGGAATAAAGCACCTCCAAAGCAGCAGGAGCAGTGTTAGAGCCGGAGAAGGAACCCAGTGACTCACCAGAGCCTTACACTACCAGTTCTTCAAACGGTATCGTTCATCTTCCACCTATAACCATGTTTCAAAGGGACTACGCAGCTCACAACTCTGCTAACCAGTTCTGGAGCTTTTCACCTCGAGGTTACAGTTCACAGTCTCCCTTGGTTATGACTGTAAGCCATTCTTTGGTGCTTTCTCGACTTACGTGTGTTTGTTGCAGGGTAGTTATCTCTACCTCTCTCTGCCTGTTACCTGTTTCACCAAGTTTTTTTTTAATGAAGCCCACTGTTTGGGTGTATCAGGGAAAAAGCATAAGAAGAAAATATCTGTATGTGGTAAAAATGCACTAGAACTTTTAAGGCTCTTTCAACAGAATTTTGAGGGACAGGAAAATATAAAATATTCCTCTGCCTTTTTCCCAAGTAGACAGGGGTTGCACAAAGCAAATCTAGCACTGTGCTGCAAAGAAATGACCATTAAGTGAGCAAGATCCCGTCTCCTGGAGATAGCCCAAAAAGATATCAAGCCAGTGAACCTGTGAGAATAGTCCAAAACTCCCAGTCTCACGAGGAACTTAGGATTTACCATCCTGGATCAATTAATAGATTCCTCATGACAGCTGTATTTTTGCAAATACATGGAGTAAAGGAGCTGAGAAAACTTATTTAGGATGTCTCCTGTGAAGTGAAATTCAAAGGCAGACCAGTATCTATTTCAGGACAGTATGAAAGAAATGTGTGCTGCTCCTAGCAATGAGATACCCCTTCTGTAGATAAAGCTAACAGTTAGAAATTATGAATTAGTTTGCATTCAAAAAAATCCCAAAACCAATCAAAGTGAAAATCTGTCTTTTCTCTGAAGAGTACATTTAAATTCAGCCACTTATGACTGAAGCAAATATATAATTTAAATATTCCTGGCTTGTCCATTCTCCTTTGTTTAAAGCATTTCAGACTCTCTTTTCTAGCAAGCCACTCTAAGCATATAGGCAGTTCAGAAAAGTTACATGTAGTTGAACTTAGTGAAGATATGAAGTTTTGATATTTGAATTTTTTTTTTCAAAATTCAGCTTTCAGGGTCATGCAAGCATGCGAAAAATCTCAACTTCCATTTAAAAAAGGGAAAAAACAAAAAGTTTTTAGCCCCTGTGGTTGCAAAGAAAGATTTTGAAAATAGAGATCATAAAGTCTCACAAGGCAGAAGACAAACAAAAAACCTATTTGTATTATTTTAAAACTTTCACATTTTTTAAGCCAATAATATAATTTGGGGTGTGGGGTGAATGTCTGCTGCATGATATTTGAATGCCTGGTTTGGAAATGCTGGACTTTATAGTATTATTTTCTACTTATTTTATATTTTTAGTATTGAAGACTAAAATTCTAAGTTTCAGTGGAGTAGAATGCTTTCTTTTCCTGAGGTGATAAATCCCTGAAAATAATGGAAATACTGACAGAACTGTAACTATACTGTCAGAACTGTAACTACACTGTCTCAAACCGGTCACCCTGATTTTTAGTTTCTAATTAAAAGCATATTTCTTTCAAAATTGGCTCTTATATAACTTGTAAATCATTTTGGTGGCAGCTCAGAGGGAAATAAGGGGAATGTTGATCTTGGCAAGCTTGATCTTGGCAAGCAAAATAGAATTTTCATCTGAACTTCAGAATCTTAAAACCTCTTAATCCAAACAATATATGTACTGGGTCAAAGAGTTCTTTAAAAGAAGAAAAAAAAAGCACGGGCAAGTTTAGCAAGTTTAGTTGCAAAGAAATTGACAGGTGTTCTGCTGCCTCCCTGTGGAAGCTGGGATACTTTAACTAGAATTCCTTTTGAAACCAGAATCGAATGCAACAGCATTTTTAGTTCAAGCCAATTTGCAAGGGTATTTCTAACTATCTGCTGGATTTAAAAGCACAAACAATGCATCGGAGCTAAAGAGATGGATGCTGTTGAAGGACGTGAGTGGGGGAATGGCCATGAAGGGAGTGTGGGTAGTGCAAAGCCCCCGAGGGCTGTGTGTGTTGCTGATCTAGTGGCCAAGGCTGTGCTTTGAGTGATCAAGGAACCACATCCTGCTACACATTCCCACTACTCCTATACTAAACTCAAGAAGTAAAAAAAAGTTAATTTTCTACTGTTTTAGCCCCAAACCTGCTCTCTAATTAGTGCAGGTAGGGAAGCAGAAAAGTGCTGCCAGTGGGGTCATTTGCTCTGTAAATGTAGCTTCCATTTTTGGGTCTCCCTCACCCCTGTGGAGCACAACAATGTGTGGTTCTATTCTGTGCCACTTCTGAGGAAAAACTGTGGAGATAAATGACTCTGACCCTTCGCTGAAGGAGGAAAAGGATACAGAAGACAGTAGCCAACCAACGGCTTCTGGACAAGCCTCTTGTAGGGAGGGAAGCCCTGGAGTGAGCGGCACAGGGGACGGTGCAGGGAGAAGATGGGGAGGCAGTGGCACTCCTTGGCAGCACTGGAGGAGATATGAGCCAGTGCTGACTCAGCACGCACTGCCTGCCAGAATAAGGTCATGTCAGGGTCAGCACTGCCCTGCCTGCCCTTCTGCAGCACTGAAAGGACTGAGCAGGTTTTGTTGCTCCTCGTCTCGTATTTCTGCTTCCCAAATTTCTTCAGCAGCTGGCACTCACTACTGTGTGATCTAGGTGCAATAGAGCCTATCTTTGCACTTCTATTAAAGAAGAGATGGTGATCTGATTCCGTCTCATCTGAGCCACCTGAGTGAGCTAAACCGTCCTCAGGAGATGCGCTGTTCCTTACTTAAGAATTGAATTACATTCTGGGGAAGGGGAGGGTGAGGAGGTGGGAGAAGCCTTCCTCTGGAGATTATAAAGGAAACTCAGGAGAGCTTCTTGATTTCTGTGCTTGGAATTATACAGGATTAATAACAACTGCACGAGCAAGGACTGGGTGTGCAGCCTACCAGCTCACTAAACATACCCAGGACAAGACACCACTGGCTGTTTTAACTTCTCTGGGGCACTTTCCCAAGAATCATGATAAGGTGAGTCCACAAGAATGCAGGTTCAATGGGGATCAATGTCACTTGTCCTCTACAAAATCTGCTCTCCAGGCTCAGGCCAGCACAGACTGTGAGATTATTGCCTTACACTTGAGTTCTACAAAAGATCTTGGTGAAACCACCAAAATTGCAGAAAGCCACAGGACATATTCTGCCAACAGGTAATGAAATATCATTAAGAATAGGTTTTCCCAGCAATAACTCCCCCTAGACATTTTCTGTCACATCTTTCTCACATGGCTTTAAACACACCAGGGCATGCTTGATAGAGAAATAGAGAAATAACGCAGAGCAGGACATCACTGAGCTTGGAAACTGCTTGAGGAGACATCCGAGCAATCCACCTGCAGGAGTAGTTTAATCTTCAAATAATCACAATATTTTATTTTATTAGCATTAAATGTTGCCGCAAGCTGAAATATTATCAACTCCTAAAAATATAAGATTGCTTTTTTTGGCACAAACAGCCTCAATCTGTACATAACTGTCATATTTCTGACCACACTGATGGGCAAACATTAATTCCTGGTTTGCTGCTCCCTTTTTCATTCCTGTGAAGATGGTACAGTCTCATAGGGAGCCACTTGTTCTCTCTAGGATGGCCTCATGTCTAGGGCTGACCTGGACAGTCCTGGAACACAGGCTTTTCCTAGAAACCACAGCCCCAATGAATTCCTAATTCCAGAATGGGCAAGAAGGACATGGGATCTCACCTGATTTACACCCTATGTGCCAATAATGTGAATTTTCTCATGCAGACCAGATGTCAGTTGAGCAAGAAACAGCAGCACCAGCAATGGCTCCATTTTCCGCTTCATATAACTATGGAAGCTGGTTGGCAGGATTTTTGTTCCTGCCAAATTTCTCACTTTTTTTTCCTGCCTCTGTTGAAACTCAGAGAAAATTTCGGTTTTCAGATTTTTGACTAAAAAAGTGAAACAACTTTAAAAACCCCCAGCAGCCACTTCAGGGAAAGTTATTTGTAACCCTAAGAAAAGCACTACTTTAATTCCTAGTGCCACCTTTAAAAGAAAACACTTCTTTTATTTGCTGTCTTGCATCTGTCTTTCTCACAGGAAGAAATATTTGAAAAAAAAAAATTTTGAGGGATTTATTTCAGTTCTGTGATCTCTAAACCCCTTCTTCTCAAAGAAAAGGGCACAGAACTCGAAATAAGAGTGTGTGGGAAGAAATGTTCTGTAACCATCTTCTTCCATGGAATAAAAAGGACAATGTAAGTAAGGAGAAAGAACCTCTCTCATTTACTTACTTCTCATCCATTCTCCATGAAAAAAATTAAATGGAACACCTTTCAAGTCAAACAGAGCAGGCAATTCCTTTTTCCAAGGGAAATATAAATTATGGAGAAAAACAGGTTTGGTACTTTCTGTTGTTGTTGCCCTTTTTCCCCTGTGGGTAAGGAAAATGAATGGGAAAATTCTACAAAAACAGGAATTCTGACCCCTTTGCCAAATAAAAGAATGACTGTTTTTAAGGAGTTAAATGTTCCTGTCACTTTTTTTCCCTCCAAGAGCCTCAAACACTGTCTCAAAACCTTAAAAAAAGTTCCATAAAGTATTTATCTTTTAATGCATCACTTCTGAGGCCACACCAGCGATTAATGAATGACCTGGAAGATGCCATCCAATGACTGATCAATAGATTGAGTGAGCAATTAGTGGTTTTATTTGTCCATTTACCTACTTATTACTGCTTGGACATGTGTGTTTCTTCAGCCTCAGGTCAGACTCTGCTTAGCATTTTCACCTAAGTGTTAAAAGCAAAGGGCATAAGGATGGAGAACTTGGTAGAGTGTAGAGATGAACTGCTACAAATGTGTGTGGTGTGGTCTTCAGCAGAAATACTTCGGTGCACATTTAAGGTTTCCAGGGCTGAGGATCTGAGCAGTGCATCATCCCCTTCACTCTCCTGACTAACACATGGTTACCTGAAGAGTTGAAACAGACAAAAGATCCATATATTTCCTTTCTTTGGAAACAGGACAAGCTCCTACAGGACTTTTCACACCCCTATTCCTATGTAGGACAATCTGTCGGACACCAGCTGAGCAGAGAGCCCATAGTTTAGGCAAACACCCAACCATACATCTGTAGGAAAATGTCTGAAGCAGGCAGATTTTCCAGTCAGCCTGAAAGGAAAAGGGAGAAATGTGCTTGGGCTGTAACCTGTGTGTTACACAGTTCATTTAGCCCCTTTCATATCTTTTGGGAGGGAAAGGAAACAGCTCAGTTTCTTACTTTGCCTACATGGGTGATTTACTTGGGGACTTTCTCAGCCCCACCAGATTTTAGCAAAGTGGCTCTTGAGCAATCAGGTGCTTTGGAGCAGGATGAGCACAACCATCCCGTGGAAGAAACTTTGGGAAAGCACTGGGCAGGGAGTTCAGCTCAGCACAGTTCGCCCTGCAGGGCTGCCAAAGCCAGGAGAGGATGGACGGCAGAGTTCTGAAAAACACGGCAGTTCTGATCATCTGGGCAGGGAGTTCAGCTCAGCACAGCTCTCCCTGCAGGGCTGCCAAAGCCAGGAGAGGATGGACGGCAGAGTTCTGAAAAACACGGCAGTTCTGATCACCTTTGGTGACTGATCGTAGAATCAGCAAGGTTGGAAAAGCCTGCTCAGGTCATCGAGTCCAGCCAGCAACCTCGCACTGACAGCCCCACCACCAAATCACGTCCCTAATGAAATAAGATGAATGTGTCTACAAACAAACCGTGAGAATCTGCTTGTAGATAGCACCAGGGACTTACAGATAGGGAAGTAATGGAAGAAACTATCAGTTCTAGAATATGGTGCTAATTGACACAGACTGCTGCTCAGCCAAGGCTGAGTAAAATCCCTGAGCTTAGAGAAAAAGAACAAAGACTTAATAGGATTATGAATAGCGTTGGTTATAAGAGAAAAAAACAAAACAGGGGGGATGCATATTAGAGGGGGGCATAGAGTAGGTGCTTTGGGAAATCTGTACTTTCCAAGTACCTCAGACAGCAGGGAAAGAGGGTGATGCACCTGGAAATTAGGATAGAAGGGGGCTGCATCCCCCAACAATTTGAGAGACCCCATGGGAAATGCCCCATGGCCTCTCCCTTTATTAGAATAAAGTTACGGGACTTCTCTGTCTCCCTTTTGGACATAAACCTCCGGCAGCCGAGAATTTTTTCGCACACTAAGCACCACATCTGCAAGTTCCCGGAACACCGTGAGGGCTGGCAAATCAAACCCTTCCCTGGGCAGCCTGTCCCAGTGCTTCACCACCCTTTCGGTGAAGAATTCCCCAGCCGCAATATCCAAAGGAACGCTCCGCCGGCACCGCTCGAGGCCTTTCCCTCAGGGCAAGGCTCCAGGGCGGCCGAGGCCGAGCGGGCGCGGCCGCTCCCGCCGCCTGCCACGAGGGGGCGCCACCGCCCCGCCCGCGCCGCCTCAGGAGCCGCCGTGCGATGGGGAACGCGGAGGGGCAAAACCGACTAAAAAAAACAAGGGTAAAAAAGGAAACTAAAGGTCAGTACCTCACAGGAAATGCCTTCCCAATATCCCCCTCCAGACGAAATATTTTTAAGAGCCTGTTTAAACACAAAAAAAAAAAAAAAGAAAAAAAAAAGGAAAGAAAGAAAGAAAAAAGTTTGGAGGGGAAAATGTCTTAAATACCATGTTTTTATCGTATTATTCTTATTTTTGACCTTGATTCCAGGTACTAGAAAGAATGTGTGAATGTGAGTGCTCCCCGAGTCGTTGCCGTGCTGCAGGAGAACTTAATCTTTTACTTCGAAAAGAATGATGAGTAGCTGTTTCTGAGTTCTGGTTGAAACAGCTTCTTGTTTATGTTTTAATGAAAAGAAAAGACATTTTGTCGCTTCGTTCTAAAAAATAAAGGATATCTATGAATACTACTTGCTTGGTTTGAAATAATAGGAGTAATATACAGAGAAATTGAACAGTTGAAAAATTAGGCCTGTGAAGCAGATCTTGCTTTTTTTTTTCCTCGGAGTGGAAAAGATGATTTTACTCATTAAGTATTGATTTAAATGAAATAGATTTCAGTTTAATGAACAAAATTAGATTTTTTTTAAAAGTAGCTCTTAAATGGCAAATTTCTGGCCAGCTCTGTCAGTTGTGCTGTATCAGCAATAGCCTGGAAATTTCTCAGTTTCAGGGACTGTTCCTTTATTTCTTAACACTTTTGAGAGTCTGTTTCTCTCTGCCTAGGTAAGAATGCCTTAATTATGGCTAATCTGTAGCAAGTGGTGGAACACAGGTTTCTCTGCCCACACTTGCTCTCAGCAACGCTGCTTTTATTGACCTTAAGCCATGCTACAGAGAGTAATCATTAAATACTACCTAAAATACTAAAGAGATATCGCCTGGTTTTTAACTTGTCTTTGATTTTCAAACGTTTAGAATTTCTATATTCAAACAGTTCTCTGCTCTCACAAAAGCTGAAACTCAGCCATATTTGGGGGTGGTATAATCCTGATTCCAACAACTGAGGGCAAGGAAGATGCTGCACGTTGTGACGGACGGCAAGAGAGCAAACGTGGGGCTCACACAGTGGGAACAGGGTCAGCAATGTCTTCCACCGCCTGTGGGGAAGGGGCAAAACCGAGGAACAGACAAAGGACACGGTCCGGTGTCCCCAGAGTCCCCACAGGGTGCCCTGGGCAAAGCCCATGCCTGGGTACGATGGGCAGCTTTGAGCTGAAGGACATGGCCCTGATCCACCTTTTGCTTCTTGGTTACCGATTGCTAAACCACCCTCAAACTTTGCAGGTATTTATGCAACACCTGCTGTTTTCAAGGGGGCTGGGGACCTCTGTTCAGCAGAAATTAATACATTATTTAATTTGGAAAGCATATTAAATTCCTTTTTTAGTTCATTACACTTCACTCCCCAGTGAAAGCAGCTCTGTCATTACAAGTAAGATTGCTTTGATATTTACCTGAGCTCAAAAAAATGCCATTTCTCAATCTTACTGAAGACGACAAGTAATAATTAGGAGGGGGAACACTGTCTGAGGAATAAAGGATAATAACAAAGGCAGCATTGCATCTGTTGTTAAAATACTGAAATAAAATAAGACTAGGCATGTACCATCCCATTTTCTCTTACAAAGGGTATGGATTTAAGGCTGATTAATGTCTTGTATGGCATTACCACCAGCTTTTTAAAAATGAATGTTCTTGCCAGGTCAGATTTGGGAGGTGAAAGGAAGGTATTTATTTTAAAATTTCTGTCACAACAAAGTTAAAATAGCACAGGTGTGCACTTTCTAGCGACTCATGTATCACACTCATCCAATAAGGATGCACATCCATCAAGGATCAGGGGAGGCAGAGGAGCAGAAGCCAAGCACTGGCATGATGTTCCAGGTACGGGGTGAACACAGGGCTCCTCCTCTGTGGCTCTCTTCGCCCCTCACCATTTGCCACAACTGTTTTATCACAAACTCTTCAAATGCAGAGACTCTTCCCCCCCCATGAGCACAGAGTGCCTAGAGGCAGAGTTTTGATATCAGCCTAGGTTTCCGTGCCCTGCTCTAATGCAAATAACAAATGAAAAGCTTATTGTGCCTTCGTGCTGAAGACAGCACCTCAAACGCAATCATGATAAATGCAAAACAATCTCTCTCATTTTATCCAGGTCTTTTTTTGTTCTGCCAAAGCCACAAACAAAGCAGGAAAGAAAAAGAAGGTAAAAATAGCACATTTAGTCTTGCATTCCTAGTAGGGCTTTGATGACAACCACACACAGTGGATTATATATACTTCATTTTTCAGCTAATAACATGAACTATTCATTCCTTTCCAACAGACTACACATTCCAAAAATATTTCATGTATGTTTAATATACTGATTATTTCCTCCATCATGTTACTAAAGGCAAATTAAATACACCTAATGATCCCTTCCAGTTCTATAATCTCTTTCATCCAAAGGTCCTAAGGCACACTACAGTTGTTAATTTGCCATGAAAAACACCCTGCCACAGAGCTGTGCTAATAAATGATTTTGGTAGCTGAATCTAATATACATTTGGTTTCCGTATGACCCACAGTTACACTTTTAGCTTTAAGGAAAGGGAAAACATTCCTTTTCAAGTGAAAGTAAACATTGTTTGACCTGAAGTGTTTTATTTCTGAAGAATGAAGATTTGGAAAGAAGTGGCCAGATTCATGAGGAAAGTTGTTCAAATAAAGTCGAGGTTATTATGTGGCCTTGTGTAGTTTAATAGTTAGGGCAGTTTTGGGGAAAAAAGAAAAAATATGAAAGGGGACATGAAGATAGGTCTATTCCAAAAATTCATCTTCTCTCTAGTTAGGGCTTTTCCAGGATAGCAGAGAATCCATGAACCTCCCCAGAACCAAGCATCAAAGGTATGGACTCATGTTCGCTTCACGGGGACTTTAGGTACAAGACAAAGCTTAAGGGCACATCTGAGCATTGCTTAGAAATCCTTTGTGTAGCAACTCCAATCTCTCAATTTCTCTCCTATTTAGATCTATTTTTGCCTCTTCCAGTAGTTAGTTTACTCCCCTTTTTCATCCTCCCTCTAGAATTGTTTTTTCAGGGGAAAAAAAGCTTATTCTATTCTTCATTCAGTTCCTTTTTAGTCCAAGTAAATCAAGGCATAAGACTGCATGACTCGAAACAAGTCACTAAACTCTGAGTGTTAACGTTAACATCAGTGAAAGCTGCACGGCATCCAGAATCACTTATTGGTGGAACTGACTCTAGACCAGAGAATCTTCCTTTGTGGTGAGCTTGCTACAGCACAGATGCCTCAGCAGCTGCAGAATTAACAGGTTTAAGAGGTATTTTATACTTTCATTTTGGATAGTGATAAGCACAATTCACTTGGTAGACGTTCTTTTATGTGGTTCAACATTGTGGGAAGTAACAAACCAAAATTAAGGAGAGTAATTAGGAAAAAACTAAACGAATAACAAATCTAGAAAGCTGGAAATCACTGCCTAATATACACACAGAATGTAATAGAAATTTTGTAGAGGAAGCACCCAACTTTGTAAAATCTTCTGATCTGACTAGGCATCCCCTTAGTAGATTTAATTTTAGCATGTTTGCAGCATGTTTAATGACATTTTCCTCTCAGATGCTATTGCTTTGTGATTTGGGTCTCTTGAAGATTAATTTATCTTCTATTCTCTTGCTCCAGATTCATAATTAGGGTCCTTCTACTAATGTGGGCATGGTGCAAGTGCTGAGAAAGAATGAGAGCCTGCTCCGTGGAGCTTAGGGGGATACTACAACTCCATCTTGTTTTCTTCTTTTACCCTGAATTTTAAGTACCTCACTTGTTATTGCTCATATTTAGACAAACCTAGCTCTAATTCATTATACTAACAGTAAAATACAAAAACATGAAAGTTAGAGTGTGGGCACAAACCTCATTTTGCAGTGTCCCGTTACAAGTCATGCTTTCTTAGTGCAATTATGCTTTAGCTAAAACCCTAATACCATCAGATATCAAAAAGATATTTTTATGCCACTGTCATTTCATCCACTTTAGAGAAATAACTCAAATCTTTCCTGCTCCAGCACACTGAGCTTTTGCCTTTTAAAGGATTTGCATCACTGAAACAAAGTAGAGATTCTTCCAACTTCCAGATCTATTTCAACAGCTACTAGTTGTACTGCTCACCCCATTCTGCTTTGTGATTTTAATAATATCCAAATTTCAGGTCTCAAGTGAGAGTTTTGGTGGTTGTTTCGGTTTTTATTTATTTTTGTTTAGCCTTGCTTTTATAAAGTTCCCAGCATCATTACCAAATGGATTCACACTGTATGGGCCCTGGAGGACCTTAACAGAGTGCCCAAATTCAGAGTTTAGAAATGTTGTTAAAGCATCCCTATTCGTGAGTTGGCCTGCCCACCAATGACTGTATTGAGTGCTTGCCACTGTCCAAAATGCAGATACAGATGTGACCTCTGCCACCAGAGCTCATTGTTCTTTCAAGAAAAGCAGTAAAGTTGAGAAAAGACGTATCCAATTTCTCCCTCTATACACACTGGTACAGAACTGTTTTTTCAACTTCCTTGTGCTAAGTTAAAATAGCCTCAAACCCACAAACTTGTAGAGCTCCTTGAAAACAGTTTGCACACATTATTTTATATGTTCACAGGATACATACACCTGGGCTTTTTGCAGGCCTATTTTGGCAGGTGATGATCTGAACTACAAAAGACAGGAGAAGGAAATCTCATGCCATCTGTAATCTTATACCCATGGAAACTTAAGGGAGTGCTGGTATAAGAATGCATTATGACCAATAAAAGTAGTAGAAGGTGAGGCAACATTATCAGGAATGACAATGAGGGGAAATAAACAGTGTGTAACAATAAAACAGATTAATTTCGTGTCCAAAAATGTTAAATGCTTCTTTCGAGGGTTTTCACTTGTGCAATCATGTTCTCAGTGTGCACATGCACATCTATCTCTCCCAGAGTACCTCCAAAAGTCATTAACAGTTTTTAACAAATTTGCCAGACAGCAGGGATTCTAGACTAACCAAATTTTTCAAGCGTTAGTGAATTAAGTGACCAGAAACATTACAATTAGCTCTGCTGAGGAAAAGAGGATTATGTAGATCAGGATATTTTTAGATGTCAAGGATCCACTTGTGGAAAAGTGACCATGCAAACATTTCAACCATGACAAAATTTTCAGTCAGAGATTACTCTTCCTTGAGACACCACAGTGAACAATGGGATGTACATCTCCATAAAGCACCACTCTAGTTTTGATAAATTAAAGGACTGGACTGTTTCTTTTGGACATTTAATATCATTAATGGCAAGATTCAGAAGAATGAGAAGATTACTGTGGTGCAGCTGATAAGTGAGGCTGCAAGGCACAACATCAAGCACAATGTTCCAGGCACATGAGTTTGATTTGAGAGAGCAGGGAAGGAGGATGGTCCATACCAGTTTGTAGAAGCGGGGTGTTTGCTGGGTTCAAGCTGACAGAAATGTCACCAGACAGGCACTAAGTGCTGAAAGGCAACTGATGACGTTCTGCTCAGTGTGAAAAGCCAAGACAACAATTTAAAGCGGAGATGGAGAGACTGAGCTTTGAGACTGACATCCAAGGACTGTGGCTTCTAGTGGCATAGCTTGAATAAGTAAGGTTGCTGTTATAAAGCCAAAGGAGAACAGATTGTAGTATCTATGACATGAGACACAGTATGGCAAAGACCACTATTTTAGCAAGAGAAGAAGCCAGTCATGTTTTGAAGAAATATTTGGCAGAGTGGGGAGGAAAAGGAGTGAGGTGTCAGACCATGCCTCTCAAGTTGTGAACCCCTTAGACTAGTTTGGCTTCAGCCTGCTTGTTATCCTCTCTCTGCATATGATACCACCTTTCACATGATTAGCAAAAGCAGCTACGTCACCTCTGCTTGAAGGGGGGAAAGTCAAACATATGGCATCTCTCTCAGAAACAGGAAGGCATTTAAGGATTAATTAATCATCTAGAAATATTACCAAACCTACCTTTGCTAGGGGGTAAAATGGCTATTAAGTATTTTAATTACATGGGATGACTGCTCTGCTGAAATGAACGTGTTGAGGTTTGACCAACAGCCATTGAAAGTGTAGGAAATACAAAGCTGCTAAGAAAACATAAAAAGTAAGGGTTGAAAAAGATGAGACTGGAGGAATGATCTGCTTTGAGAAGGGAAATTTGTGCAGGGAAGAATGAAAAGGGCAAAAGTTAAAAATATAAAGAGCATATATTTAAATTAGATTTTCAGGGTGAAATTTCAAATAAACGACTGCTGATCTCAAACAGATTGCAGGAAAATATCAGGGAACATAGGTACAGGAATACACACAGTCACAATCTCAGTTGTGTGTGTGTACAGGAAATGGGCATATAGGAAAAGTAACAAGGAAAATACCGTAGAAGTTTGGCAGCTACCAAGTGGAGAAGGGGACATGAAAAGAACAGCCATAGAAGTTCAGTACTATGAGAATCACTCACAGGAAGAGCACCTCAGTCAGAAGCAACTCTTAGAGATGTGGAGTCTCTTGAATGTTGCCCCAAGAAGTGGAATTAGCACAAAGTAGCCCAACTTCCACTTGGATTTGAGTATGTGAAGAAGTGGAGAGGGATGTTGTACTGCGCAGGTTGTACCAGACAGTGACAAAAAGCAACTTAGTCATAAGGAGCAGACTGGAGAACTGAAACCCTTGGGATCACACAACAGATTTGAAGTGGTCAGGGTTAAAGACAAGAAAAATGCAAAGGGTTGAGTTTCATTTGCTCTATCAACACCTGCAGGAAAAGGGTAACAAAATTAACATCAAGGCAGAAAAAGAGAAAAAAATCTTCCTGTAAATCATGAAGAGCAACACAAAATTAAGTAAAAAAGGTGGAGCTGAGAAGATTAAAGCAATGCATGAAGCAGAAAGGGGACCAATATTTCAAGGTCAGCAAGAAAAGATATCTTAGGGTCTCATTCTGAAAGATAACTTGTGTAAGGAAGATGGATGAGTACCTGATGTGGGAGAAGTTTAAGCAAAGTAACAACAGCCAAATAAACTTTGCTGTGTATCTTCAACACCACAGGCAGGGTTACTGCCCAGTATATTTCTTCTTCTTTGAAGCCACTCTTTTAAGAAACAGTATTCTCACACCTGCCTGAGTGTTGAATGTGTGGTATTTTCTGTCAGAAGAAATACAGTTTTCAAGAGTGCAAAAGTGAGTTAGCATTCTCCCTTGTAATACTATATAAATAAGGTTAGCTTGCCCTCCTACACATGGTACATTTAACATGTTGAAGACAAATTGACTCAATAAATTCTCCTGTCTCAGAAAATAGCGAGAACAGCATGTTGATGACACTGAAACAGTAAAAGATTGTATTCTAAATGTTCCAACATCTTTGACACATTATTTCTGAGGTTCTAACATCAGTGGCATGAGATTCCTATTTTCCAACCTTAATAGTATCATCTTTCATGGCTTTTTCTTGGCACCATGAACAAAAAAGTTCCTACTGTGGAATTTTCCTTTGTGCTTGTCCTTATTCCTTAATTTTAGTGTGAAAGGATCGACATCTCCCTGTGCCAACATTTCTTTTTTCTCCCTACTGTCCGTTCACAAACAACAAGATGACAGACTGGACCTATACAGTGAATAAAAGAGAGAAACTAGTTCCTAAACTATCATAACTATCCTAGCAAGTAACACATGTGTTATAACATCTCTTACCTGCTGACTCACAACTTTGGCTGTTGCAGGTTGTTCCAGCTGGAGGAGAAACTGGTTGGTCAGCTATTTCTCTGATGCCACCCTGTTGGCCTGAGCAGAAGAGGACTCAAAGAAGACTCTTTGTATCTTTGATTCGGGACAAATAAGTTTGTTTGGATTGAAATCTCCATCACTTCTGCAGTGTTTCATGAAGAAGCTTCACAGCTTCCTATAGCTTCCTAGAATTATAAGGGAGGCACTAGGATCCAATTCAAGGCAATTCACAACCGTATCTGTTAGTTTCACTGACTCACCACAGCAGCTTAGGACAGAAGGTTGACATCTATATGTCACTTTCAAAAGGAAATAAAAGTAGAAGAGTCTTTCTAGAGTATTCAACAGAAGTTACATAACTTTAAGCCACTGTATCCTATCTATTAGGGTGTTTTCATGCACTACTCCAAATTGTAGCTCAGTGCACCTGTCTTTGGAGTTTTCCACTCGCTGCCCAGATTTCCTTCAGGCTGCTTGCAGGGACATATGACAAAAGGCTCCTGAGCAGTGTCTGGTGTACGAGCAGAAATTTCTGCCTGAAGCACTCTACACATTGTGTCTTAATGGGGGAGGGGCAGGGGGGACAGCTTCTTACTGAAATGGCCTTTGCAATTTTAAGATTGACAAGTATTCTCTCAAATTTTAGGATGAGAAAGGGAGAGGAACAATCTTAACCCTGGAAATGCTCTCAGTTGGACATGACAATTTATATCTAGGGCTGAACCCCAAATTATCTTCAATGACACTGCTTGCATTCACATCAGATCTATGTAGGGCCCTATCCAAGGTTTAGCCAGTTTAAGTTTTCCAATCAGATTTGGCTCTAAAGCAAGATTCGCAGTTCAATGGAAATTTGAGGGGGCTTTTCAGACTTGATTCCAGTCCAAATCAAATCTAAGTGAGATATTTTCAGGAATTCTTCTGAACTGGAAGTTCCCCAAACCATTCAGCTGCTCAGTGATTATCACAGATAAAATGAGCATTGACTTCACAAAGCAGTGATAGGGACTCAAACTCCCAGTTCCAAGTAGTTCCATCTGTGATGTGTTCTGGGGGGAGGACATGATAATCTCCAAAGTTTGCCAGAAACTTAGGAACTATCTTCAATCCAGTGAAATCAAACAGGGCTTAAGACACTTTTAACAAATCCTCTTTGTCTGAGGAATGACACTGTTACTACTGAAGAAGAGTCATCTCTGTCACACCCTGAAGCCCTGATCTCGCCAGCTGAGAAACGCCGAGTTTCCTTTGAATGAAGGGCTCGTGTGCTCTGGGTCTTGTCTCAGCACAGCACCCACACCCAGGAGTAGAGAAGTACTCCTGGCTTACATACTCAGAACATAAGTAGTAGATAGTTCCGTTTATCACAGGTTGTCTTTAAACATATTTGGCAAGCCTAGGACACTTTGGGTTTTCTTCCTTTGGAATTAAGGGATTCTGAAAGACCTAAATAATTGTTACTCCACAAAAATGCCAGGTAGAATATTTCCCAAAGTCTTCAGCCCCCAGCCAAGAGTGAGGACCACTAGCCTACACTCCTACAGGTTCAAAATGAATACAAAATGCTAATTTCTGCTTCCTGTTGATAAGAAAGCCAGTTGAACTGCCAGCATCCACTCTGATTTCCTCCACTATCTTATCAGAAGTTCTTGCACTGAGATGGTCTTATAGTCTCACCATCTACACAAACACTCTCAATTCAAAATTCCTTCCCTGACCTGTGCATGACCCATGCCAAAATTTCAAATCTAATTAATCCTCTTTGCTACAATCTGCTCTACTTTGTATCTATGAAGAAGCAACCTAGGCAGGGCTGCTCCCTAGAGAAAGGTGAGCAAAGGAGAATGCTGGGGCCACCAAGGCAGGTGCCTCACTGGCCAAGCTCCTTCCCACAGGACTTCAGGATACCTGTAGGTAGAAATCCAGAGATGGTGGCCAGGTCCAACGAGGAATCCAGATCTTAAGGCAAGACTGTGATGATGAGGCAGGTTCAGATCAAGCCAGGAAGTCAGAACACGGGTTCAAATAAGGCTGCACAGCATGGCTCTGACCCCTAACTTCTCCAGCAAAGCTCAGGGAGAGAATGAAGGTGTGAGGCTGAGCTTAAATAGAGCTCCTGGCCTCTTAAGGTATGTGGGTAGAGGGCCCAGGTGGTGCTGATCAGGGACATCAAGACTTATTAGTGCAATCAGGGCCCTGACAATGCCTTTGCAAGTGATCTTTATGTAATTTTGGGAACTACTGCAAAATTCCCAAGCAAATGATAAATACTAGTCCTTATTAAAAATATCAGAAAGATCTGCTCAGCAAAATCCTGCTCAAGAGAGGCTTTTCCTACGTCTCAGCGGTCCCTAGCAACATCTACATCCATTCCATGTAAAGGAAATCATACCACTTTACAACACCTCACATTGCCAGAAGTTTTTAAATTATGACATTACACTACATTCTTCTTTTTCTGTAGATCTAGAGCCAGCTAGTAAAGCTTATAATCTACTGCTTTCTTCTCATATTCTATACAGAACTTGATGGTAAACTCTGAGCCGTTCCACTGTGAATGCAGTTTTCAGTCAGGTGAAAACAACTCAGGAGTTTTCACTTACACTAGGGCAGATTATATTCCAGGATGGCTGTTGCAAATGGCACAGTACTCTGGTAGCAGATCCTCTCTGTTGGAAGCACTCTGTTTCTTGGGAATCCCTGGAGCAGCTGTTCCACAAATTCCTGGATTTGTGCTTCTGAAAAATACAGGAGAGGAGGAAAAAATCACCTCTCCCCAAATGTGCTCATTGCCCTAAACAATCAATTCTTTGCTCCTTGCTTGTTCAGACTGGCATTTGCAATCAATCCCACAATGAAGTTATTTGGACAAGACATCAGTAGCAGTCAATGTTAAGCCTCGGTCCGTGCTTTTGGGTTACTACAAAACCACAGCATCAGTTATTCCAGTCTGTGGTGGAAGTAAATTGCCCCTCTGGCTCTGAATCTGAAGAACCACTTCTGATCCTTTCCCATCAGAAGCCTCTTTCGTACAAGTAGCTGTGAACATGTTCTACAGTTTTAACCACTTGCAGAACATAAGGTAATTTTTCCCGTGAGAGTTTAGCCTTTGACTCATAAAACACTGTCATCCTCTTAAGTAATTTTCATTCCTGTATCAATACCCAGTCCATAAACAGTAGCATCTGTGTCTAATTGAATATGAGGTTTGCAGCCTTGGTCAGTTAAGAGAGAAAAAGTCAAAAGACCCATTTCATCTCTGGATAGTAAATCACACAATGACCATTGAAAGAACATAGTTTTCCTTCCCCTTTTATGCAAATGTTACGTAATACTGCAAAACATGGGAATAAACCTTCTCTGGTAGGATTAAAGTCCCTCAAAACTGCACATCTGGAAGTCTCTGGGGAGCTCTCTGGTGTCCAAAGATCTTAAGGGTAGAATGTCCCTCCCCACTGTTGCAAGTGCCAGACCTGAATTAATTCTTTTTAACACACTCCCCATTGCTTTGGGTGCAGTTTCAGGCCAGCAGCTTTGGGTTGATCCCAATCTATTTGTAAATATATCTTATTTTGTTCAGAGATACTAACATGTGCCCAGGGTGTTATTTAGGTGCAGTGAGTAAGCCAGGAGTAGTCCTGGACCAAAGCCTCTGTTAGCAGCGCCTCAAATGTAGCTGCCCATTACGGCAACCAAAGGCCACCACATTGAAATGCTACAAACCTTGCTTGCAAGAAAAGAATTTTCTCTTATTTTTAGGGCCAATTTCTATTGCCAATCTTCACTTAATACTCAGCCTGAAAATCAGATTAAATTTTTACAGAGACTTGGGAATCATCTATTCATGGAAACTCAGGCAAGCCTTTTAAAATGTTCAAGGTAGTTTCTACACAGGAACCAAATCTGCCATGTTTTTTTTTTTCTAACAAGAATTATGGTTGACACAAAAGAACAGCTGAAGGCTCAGTTATGCCCTTCTGATATGTTTTTTCCATGTCCTTTGTGGCCTCTTCTTTCTTTGCTTGATGGCAAAAACAGATGAGGTGGGTGTTTGATGTGCTGTTTCTCCCTCTGAGGGCCTGGAGCTGGCTTGGAACACTGCAGCCTTGATCTTTGCTTTGAATCAAGAAGAAAATCATGACACTCAACCAAAAGGTCTTTTTTGGGCCGTTTTGCAACTGCCTGTTTAAAGCAACAGTACCATATCAGAACAAATCTAACAGAAACCTCCAACTCCATCTCTTTGGTGTTTCTCCTATACAGCTATGCTTTTTCTCCAGTGGGCTTACTTTTTTATGTTTTACATGCCTCCCTTTTTTTCCCTTTTTGCTGTACACTACACTTTAGTCACATTAGCAGACATACAAAAAATCACCCCAGCTCCAGATCTACAAAAAATGTAACGCATAACATCCTGCTTTAAACTTTGTCTAAAAGATGATTTCAGCCTGTTTTCTTCCTCTGGAAAATTATCATCATACTGAACTGCTCTTGGCATTGGAGGACAATTTGTTCCGAGTTGTAAATTACTTACTCCACAGAACTTACTTATTTACTGACAGTGTGTACTGAACAGTTCCTCAGAGAATTTGGCACAGGCTGGATTTATAAGGTACCACCTGTCAGCTAACAGTCACCGTTAGTCACCCAAATTGCACGAGCAGACAGACTCACTTGGTCTGTTTAGCCAGGCTGGCCTAAGGATTGTCATGGTGGAAGCTGTGTCTACTTTGGTCAAATATAGGCCGAGGAGGGTCCTGGCTTTTCCATTTTCAGTATGGTGCCCCTTGTTTCTGGCTAGTTGTGTAACAGTCTTTATTTTCTTCTGTCAGCATTTAGTCAAACTATTCCTTTGCATTCCTGTAAATTTGCTTTGTCTTGTAAGCCAACTGTGTCACTTTTAAGGATGGCTTGAAGGATGAGACAGGCTCTCCTGCCAGCCTCAGAGCTCTGCTAACAGAGCTCGTGGCAGGCAGTTCTCAGCCTCCTTAGGAATGCTTGCTTCCCATCCTAGAACACTGCTGCGAGAAATGAGAGGTTTATGGGGAAATTCCATTGCTTTTCTATGAGCCAGCAACTTCTTCACTGGCCTTGGTCCAGGGAAGCATTATATATATATATATATATATATATATATTCATCTCCTGATAATTTATCTGCTTCAGTGGTATCTGTGCATTCTACAGACTTCCACAGTGCTCTGCAAGTGAGGTGAGGACTCTGGTTGCTCCCTCTTCCTGACTCCTGGGTATCCTCTAGCCACTACAGACTTTAAAGCAAAGGCTCAAGAGTTCCTCCAAGCTCAGGAGAATGCCATGTCCTTCTGGTGGACAAAGCATGCAGTGCTGTCCGAGCTGTACATTCTGACCCCCATCCTTTCTGTTCCTTATCCAGCCATCCCCTACCCGGGGGACAGCAGATAATTTGTAAGATAAGCTAATTATTCCCTTTATGCTCAACCCAAAGGTGCAACAGAAGAGGAAACACTGGAGGCCTTTCCCGTGGCAGTAACAGAGTGGTTCCTCTGATGCTGGACTCATCGTCTCGCCCAAGGTCAAACAGTGCAGTCACTGGAGTGCCAGGAAAGGAAAGGAAGACTCTACACATGTTTCTCTCTGAATGGTAGATCCACACTTCCTTTACCTCTGAATTTCCTTGTCATGATGGGTTTATTTGACTGAATTGTGTGCTTCTCTGATTTAATTGTTATGTTATTAGGGTGAGTAAAATAAAGCTGCAGCTTTTCTTTTGCTGTATTAGTGCAGTTTAATTACATTTGGGAAAGGCAAAAAGGAGAGTGGGAGCTTGCCAACATTAATGCTGTCTGTCATTCACAGCCCATTGATGACAAGGAGTTGAAAGCTTGGCAGTTACTCTGGTAATCAGCAACCTGGCTGATGACGAATGGAAAAGATTATGTGAAATTTCCTGAAAGGGGGGAAAAAAAAGAGTTCTCCAAAGAAATAAAATACAAAATGAGAACAAAGGGCAAAAAACCCCAAACCCCAACTTCTGAATCCAACACTAAATCCTTTTTATAATGTTTACATGAAAGACACTACGAGGCAGATATAATAAATGAAAATTTTCCAGTAGTAAACTGTGTTAAATGCCTATAAAAGGAATACGTTCCTAAAATAGGAGCACAAATATGTCCACTCGATTGTTGAAACGGACTTTTTCCCCTGAGCTGAAGAATACATATCACTGATAAAAACCAACCCATGAAACAAAAACCCTTTTATTGCTGTAGATGGCCTCCCAGTAATATTTTTAATTTATAACACTGAAAAGCAGCTAATCTTTTAGAGCTGTTCCAAATATATAATTCTACAGCTTTCAAAATGCAAATACTTTGTTTTCTTTTTTGTTCTCTCTACTTCATTTTCTGTTTTTAATACAGGCGGATGCAGATATTTCATCTTACTATTAGGAACACAAGCAACTGCCATTCAGGTTTTAGAGTTATTTGTAGTATCTCAGCGTCTGAGATAGTAGTAAACTTCAAGAAAAACTCATGTTAAATGAGACTTGGAATTACGTCAGTGTTTAAGGAGAAATTCTTCAGGAGAAATTCTACATTCTACATGGTTTTGCTGTGACCTGTAAAAAGCATAAATTGTGACATTTCTCATTTGTCTTAATTAAGAGCTGAATGTCATTCTGAAGCCATTTTTTTGGGCAGCTTTGGGAAGGAACAATGATGGCTCGTTTGACGTTTTGTCCTGTCATTTTTCTGTAGCTGCTGGATATACCTACTCAGTTTCACAAGTCACAGAATTGTGCTTTGGTATTCAAGGCTTCAGCTTTTCATTTTGCTCACAATGGGCAAATGAAAAGGTCCTATGGTATCTATAGTATTATTAGACCATATTTTTAAAAGCAAGAAAAACCCATACAATTGGACAATGTACAATTGTTTGCTGGGCATGCAAGCAATTGTGAGACTTTTGTTCCTTCTGTTTTGCCAAACACAGCATAAGACAAGAAAGAAACAAATGGCTTTTAATCACGACATTAAGCAACTCAGGCAATTTAAAGTTTACCAGCAGGCAATGTTGACTGTGCGGGGCTGTGAATAGGGAATTTCTCTTTCACACTGCTGAACAGATACATCACTATGTGGCTCCAGGCTTTTTCCCCACAGGCAGAGTACCACAGCTCCGTATTTTACGAGGAGTTGCAGAGAACACCTAACCACAGCTGGAAGGAGATCACTAAGCTTTACTGGAAAACTACACGAGGCTGGTTTGATTGGTAAGGTTAGTGTTAAGAACTAGCTGTGTGTTTATTAGCTTAAAAATATCACACAGGTTAGACACTTCCTCCCCACTAAAGAACTGACGATGAGATATTAGTCATTCATCAGACTCATTTTCAAATTTCTGCGGAAACGATGTAAAATTTAGCAAAAAAAAAAACCTGTAAAGTTTTATTTTTGTGTGTGTGTGTTAGCAGTGTGAAGTTCCACTGCCTGAGGAACAGGTCTTTCCATCCTGGACAATACATCATTCTCTACATGTGATAACCACGGCCAGGCACAACCTGATGTTTCTCCGTATTTGTCCAGGTTTCACGGACACACAGCCCTGCCTCAGAGCTCAGGTACACCACATATCCTCACGTCCTGGCAAAGACCACCCAAACTGTGTAGATCAGCTGCTCCTTGCACGCGTGCATTCCATCTGATCCCTGAGGAAGCACTTTGGGAGCGTGAGTCAGACCGCCTTGGGAAGCGCAGACCGCAGTGCCGAGGCACAGACGAGCTCCGCAGGACGTGTGCAGGAAGTCTGACAGGGCACGGGGAACGGAGAACCCGAGAGAGGATGGATGGCACATTTCGGAGCTGTAGGCTGTCACTCAGCACTGCTCTACTGCTCCTCTTCTGCTGTGACACTCTGCTGACAGAAGTCTGCACTAACTCTTATCTGTAAAATTCAAACCGCTCAAGTAACATGAAAAACCCTAAAGTAGGCTGGATTTGTTCATTTAATGGGTGGTTTTGAAGTACAGGTTTAATTTAAACTACACATAAATAATTGCCAACCACCAAGAAACCAAATCAAGTACAAAAATTCAGCCGAAATGATGCACTGTTATACAGGATTATATTTATTATCCATTTCTGCCTTCCCCAGGGTACGTCTGAGCTTCATTTGCCCAACTTTCACTTTAGATAAGGGGATCATTTCCTCCCCTATCAGTTGAAATTAATTTTTGTCTGTTGCTACCTAAGTGCTCACATAGAGCATTTTCTGTCTTCAAAACTAATCATTCAAAAATGAGATACATAAGCCCTTTCACCTTGAAGTAACAATCTCTTTGTAGAACCAAAGGTAACTATTTAGGAGTCCCTTGCTTAATTATGCCAGAATTTGATCAAACTCTTTACAAAACTGCCCTTGCTGGACAACATTATTTCATACTACCTTCCCCAAAAATTCGTTATTTAGAAAAAAATAATAAAAAAGTCAGGTAATATTTTGTTGAAATTTTGTCTGCACATTTTCAATTGGCACTTGATCCTGAAGCTAACTTGAGCTTTCCCCTTTCTGTGGTGCACTGGTAGGAGTCAAGACAGTCAATCAAAGAGATGTTTGCTGCTTCTGAGCTTTGGAAGGCGACGCCACCGGCCTGACTGCAGGCCCTGGCTAAGCAGATGGAACAGGATGTAACTGATGCAGGAAAACAATTTTTGAGAGCTGTACTTTCTTCTGCAGGCAGGGTGAATATCTTCTTTGTTTCAATACATTTGAGTAGTTCAGTTAAGGACTATTAGAGCTGAAAAATCAACATTAGAGAAGAGAAAGTAAGATTGCCTATTTTCCTCTGTCAATCTACACCTAAACCCGAGTGTGAGAGGATAAGATCTGCTTTCTCTAAGATTGTCAAAGCCATGGCTACCAGAAGCTTCCAATTTAATTCTCCTCATATAGGCCATTATTTCAGTTGTTTCATAAAATATTTTAAAATGCAAAGATACTTTTGAAATGCATCAAACATAAGATAGTTTTAATGAACAATTTTAAATGACCTCAAGTAAATTTTAATTGAATGTCAGTTTTCATACAAAGAGAACTTGATGCAAATCATAAATAACTAAAAATGTCAAGTACTATTCACCATTTTGTAACAATAGAGGGTGAGAAATTAATTTTTTGAATAAAATATTTTAAACCTAAACCAGATGTATTTAATGTGTATAGATATGATGTTAACTCTACAGATACGAGTTAACTCTACAGATACAATGTTAACTCTCAGTTAAAAAATCAAAATAGCCAGATCTGCTAACACTGATCAGCTGATTTATGTTTACACGTTCACCAAAAAATAAAAATCCATTTCTCTTATGAAAAACAACTAAAATTTAAAAAGTGAAAAGAAGATCTAAATTACCAATATCAAATCTTTTCCGCTTGTTCTTTTAAAGAATAGTTAAAATTAACGATTTGCATCCAGCCACCCTTGCCTCACTTTGAACATTTAATCAACCATTTTTAATATTAAAGACTAAAATAAATAAGAACAATGCTTAGTGTATTTGCTGCTTTCTTTTTTTCTTTCTTTCTTTTTTTTTTTTTTTAAGTAGGATTTTATTACTCATATTTCCCATGAGGAAACCACACAGCCTCAAGATTTCCCAAAAAAGGTGCCTGTAATTTCTTTTCTAAGCTTGTATTCATGCATCTGAATAAGTGAATTGATTGTGAATATGTTCTGCAGCTTCTAATAGGTCCTAACCATCAGGCCGATCAAAAATTTTTCAAGCACATTTATATTGTTGCAAAACCACTGACATGTCAGAATGCAAACTTTCAAAATAAAAAGATATATATATATATGTTTTGCCAGCAGTGTAAGCTGTGTGGGAAGGTTTTCAGGTCCAGTTTTGGGGTTCTGAGCCTCTGCCTAGAGCACAGGAACTTCTCGGGGAGCAGCCGAGGGGTCCCCCCTGCTCCAGGCAGAGCCCGTGTGCGAGTTTGGCCTCTGCTGGGTCATACAGGACCATGTGTGGGGCTAGACGGCTTCCTTTATTTCCTCCAGAACATTTCCCAGGGCTGTCTCTTTCATCCTGACCTAGAGGCAATGTGCAAGGTACAATTTCCTTGTCCAGAATGGGTATTTTCCAGCTCAGGATTTTCAGACGGCTGTTTGATCAGCAGTAAGTCACCGTGTGTACTAAACCCAGATGTAACTCCACTAATTGTTGCTAGATATCCAGCACGCTTTCTTGCCTAGCAGGCAATACGGGAACATGTGAGCAGGAATTAAATTTATTCTTGTAAGGATTTGAAATTTTTTTCATTTGAGAATCGCTCTGCAGTTGTGCAGTAAAGCCCTTTACATGTAATTTGCCTCTCCTCAATGCATGCATTTAACTCTCCTGTTCTCTACTCATAATATCATAGGAGTGTAATATTATATATTTATGATTCTACGATGGTCTGATTTTGAAGCAGAGGGAAGCTGTGCGTGCTCGGTGCCTCTGAGAAACACACCAGGCGCTGTCGGGGAAGGAACCTTCCCTCGGCCATCCCCGTGTCCCCCTGCACCCGCCAGGACCGGACCTCCGGAGTGCCCCCGGCGCCCCCGCGCCCCTCTCGCCCAGCACCACCTGCGCTGCCGAAGGGACGGGCAGCGGCTCCCTTGGCCCCGGGGCGCTGGCCGGAGATTCCCCCCGGAGCCCCGCCGCCAAACTTCCCTCTGACCGCTGCGGGAAGGAGGGGGACGACCGGCACTCCCCTACACCCCCCCGCCGAAAGGCCGGCGCGGAGTTCCTGCCTCCCGATTGCACACACGGGCTCCCCAAGGATGCTGCCTCAGCTGTGCCCCGGGCCGCGCGGCCCCTCGGCGGGGCCGGGGGACGCAGCCTCCCCTCCCGCCGGAGGCGGCCCCGCGCCGCCCCCGCTGA